>JAGDQP010004870.1:19921-62203 GCA_022664845.1 Lepisma saccharinum
GGATATCAGCAGACCGAGATATGTGGAAAGAAAAGGGGGAGGCCTTCATCCAGCAGTGGATAGAAAACGGCTGAATATGATATATATATTTGTGCACTTTGATTTTCAGTGAGTTTCTAATTGCATTGAAGTCATTTTTCTTACTATTTTTCATTCATAAGAACGTTACATTTTCAACATTTTATTGCGTCCTCTTAATGCGCAGGTATTGAACATTTTATCTTAATAGATGGGTATTCAACTCAAGAAAATTACGTTCCGATCCACAAGAACTACAATAAATTCCATCTTTTTTTTTCGAGCGGAAATATCTCAACTTTTCTCCGCTGAAAATCCGTTTTAGAGAGCGGTTCCTCTTTTCGCTCTCGCAAAATGAAATATTACACTCAAGAATTCCGCTCTTAGAATTTAGTGTGTATTGTAGCATTCACTAAAATGATTATTGGTGTGTACAAAGACCAAAAAATTAATTCATTTTATTCCTAATATACGCACAAATGTTTGTTTTATTATTTCTAATGTTAAGTAGTCTAACTTTAAATTACCTGAAGTCAGTTATGTAAGGGAGTTCGCCCAGATAAAAGGTGATCTCTTAATGTGTTTTGCTAAATAATATTTCGTCTCACGTTTTAAATAGTAATTTTTAATGTTTCCGTTTGAAGTTCACCCCTGTTAGAGTTGCGCCCCTAGGCCCGGGCCTAGGGCGACTAGTTGTAAATCCGACCCTGGGTAGAGCTCTCAGCAAGTCAGGTCAGGCTGAGGCTCAAACCGTCCTGACTTGTAGCCCGAAGAAATTCTACAACTGACTGAACAGCTTCTACACGTGACCTAGGTTGGTCCGATCCGTGTCGTGTGAGAGCAATGTGAAAGATTAAACATAGTTTCAGAATAGGCCTACACTTTAAACTATCGGTCCCCTCAATAAGACGTTATTACACCTGGTGAAAGTCAATGGGAATTCGATTCACCTTGACAGTGACTCCTAGACTAAAGCTCTGAACATAAACTCCGCTTTATCTAGCTTCTAGAAGAGTGCTTACCGAAAGATGTCATTCCTCAGACATTATGACGGGCTTATGACATAGCAGCTTGTCTTTTCTATAAATGTAAGTTAAAAATGTAAATTTGAGTTGATTAAAATTGTATTTGGCCATAATTCTTGAATTTATCTAAACTAATCTAATTCAACGACCATTTGCAAGTTACATAGTTCAGAAAATGGTACACTTCACATACAGACAGGGTGTATGTCTGATGGTCTTTGCTATCAGGTCGAAACGTTACGTGTAATTTATGTTTTACGAATAATATAGTCTTGTTCAACAGTTCAGTGTTTTTGATCTTAATTGCAAGACGTGCAACTATGTTTTGTTGTCAGATGTAATTAACATCGATAAAATGAAAGAATAAAAGCGAGACGAAAATATAAATATGTTGATGGAGGGAGGAATTTAAACACACAAATGAAAAATGGAAATCGATGGATGTCTGTTAGACACAGGCAAAGAAATTAGAGAGAGAGAAAAGGGAAGTGGAGAAGAAGAAGAAGAAGATATGGATTTAAAAAAAAAAGAGATTTTAAACATAATAAAAAAGTACCTAACATTATAAAGTACAGTTCCCAAAAATCAAACAGCGAGATAGAAGTGACTTTTGTATTTTGTATTTTTGAGGTCTATTCGAATATATAGATTGCTTGAAAAATTCATTAAGTCACTTTCAAAATAGCGACAAAACTTGGTAGTCAGATTAAATACTAATGATTCCAGTGGAATTGTAGAATTCTGAGACACATCTAGGATAATGTCAAAAGGTGCTTAATGTCAAAAAGATAATGTCAATAATGCTTTGTGTGCGCGTGGTTCGGTTGCAAATACGGTGGGTTCATTGAACGTACTTATCCGGAATACATTATAATAAACCCAAAAGGTAGCGTAGTTCATACGTTCCATTCCAGACTACTAATTCAAAACGAACATAAGAAGAAATTTAATGAATGATAATTTTTTCTGCTAAGGGACTTCATAGTCTAGTGGTTAGAGCGTTGGACTCATGTCCGCGTGGTCCAGGGTTCAATTCCCGGCTGGAGCACCCCACTTTTAGGCGTCCACCCAGCGTCGTGAGGCAAACTGGGGAGTCACGTGAATAAAGACGTGACGACTACTTGGTCTAGAAAGCCTCTGAAGCGCCTGTTTGTGGTCAGGGTGACGCGCAGTGCTGACCCAACGGAAGTCACTCAGGTGGACGGAGTTCCATCAATCGCGGACAGATAACGTTGTGGAAGCCTCAGGACCTTTCGTTCTGTAACGCCAGTGGTTACCATTGTTATTATTATTATTATTACAATAAATTTCTATCAGAAAAAGCCAATATTACAAGTCCAAATTGTATCAAAATGAATAGTTTCAAATATACAAAAACAAAATTGTTATGTTCTTTATAGGCATAGACCTTACATGTTCCACGTTTCAAACGTGAATAAAACACATTTAATAGTATGTTGATAAATTATAGGACGGAAACGAATTTTGTGCTAAATTAATAGAAATAAATTCTTCTCTTGGAATAACCAAAACAGAGAATGACATTTTCTAGTCATATCAGAAAATTAATCTGTTCCGAACATGCCACTCTCAATTCCATCTGCGTGAATATAGCGTTCCTGTAATAATTAGAAAACTAATGAACTAGTGTTTATAACAATTCACACAGATAGAATGAATATGCCATAGCTAAAACGGGTCATCGGGTCAGTCGGGTGATACTAGTCAAATTATAAACAGCCACTGGGTCTAGGATTCGAACCCGTTCTGACCCGGTGATTTGATTGAGACCCGATAGCACGGAGACCAAAGAAGATATTTTAATTATTTCCTTGCGTTTGAACACTATTTCTTTCAGTGGTGACAAGGACCGAATGTGTAATCGCCAGAGAACGAAAAATACGACCCCAAAATTCCCAGTTAATTAGATTTTACAGACAGGGTTATTCGGGTCAAGTTGTGGACCGAGTCACTTATGTTTGGGTCAGGCAAGTCATCAAAATGGCCCGGTTTTAGCTTTGGAACACACACATGCACAAAGAGGGTGTGTGTGTGTGTAAGACAGAGAAGTATTAAGTAAGATAAAGATAAAGATAAATAGACAGAGAGAGAGAGAGAAGAGAAAGAAGCAAAGATATGATAAGGAAACGTCAAGATAGACAGGGAGAGAGAAAGACGAATAAAAAGGTATGAAAACTACATTATAATTATGCTAAAGAACACACACATTGTTTACTCTGATTCTCGCCATTGATGCCTCGTAAGTCCTCTAACCGGAGATGAATGTCTGTTTGCAGCCATTATTTTATGCAAAAGGACAATACCTGGTAGGGAATCAAACCGAGGTATTCAGTTTAGAAGTCAAGCAAGATAGCGATACTTTACAGGTTATTGTACCCGCTACTTGCTTAACAAATGGAATATTGTTTCTTTCTAAGAATAATAACATGCAAAGTGTATCAATGAAGTGTTCTTAATTGTCCTGGTAACTCTCATATAATTTATTTTGCCTTTTCAAACCAATATTTGTAAATCGTCTCTATCGTGATGCAGGTGTTTGTTTTCACATTGTTAAGGATTCTCCCTTTAGCATGAGAAGTCACTCTTCGATTCTTCGCTATCGGTTTGTAAAGATCCTTGGCTTGATTAGGGTTTGAACCTGTTTTGGCTAGGTTTTGTATTGAATTATCGAGTACGTTCACCATACACCAACTTGCCATCTAAATGCATAAGCCTAATATTACCAAGTTCAGAGCTGATCTTTGGAAATAACATGCTTCTTTCTGTAAGTTGTTTACACCAAAGTGCACGACGAAATTTATTTAATCGGGGACTTTTAGTCAAATTGGAGTCTACTAAATAGAAAAGTCAAGGAAATATGAGAGAAACAATAACATTTCATGCAGTGATTTTGCCCTGCAAGTTTAAAGTGCAAGCTTATAAAAAGAATAAGTATTATTTTTGTTGTTATTGCTATTATTATTATTATTATTATTATTATTATTATTATTATTATTATTATTATTATTATTATTATTATCCACATCCGATAACGGACAGTTTCATATTCCTCGTAGAATATTATGGAAGTAAACTATCTTAATAGCGGAATTTATTAAAAACGAACACCGACAGCTTGATGTTATTTTCTATAATGATTGCATTCAAAAGTAATGATAAATTAATCGGATATATGCAGAAATATACTATAACTTTTCCAATCCATTCAATTAGGGATGGACACGTCTTGGACACCATGAAGTCTAAAGTGCAGCATTTCTATTTGTGCTGCCAACATCATATTTATTCAACTTAAATAACTTTTATTCTATATGGATAATCTATTATTTGAAAACTAATTTGAACTAAAATTAAAAAATGGAAAATTGTCTTTGGCAGGAAGAAAACTCACGAACCCTATTTTATTTTCTTAAAAAAAAAATGATTCATCATGGTTTGAACTCGCGACCCCAGGCGGAAGAGTCGAGCACGCTAACCAACATAGTACAGAGGCTTGTTAATTTTGATTATGAGAAGACGGGATTCACTGGAAACGATCTATGTTCTGTTGGTCTCCGATCTCAAAACAAAAGAAATTCTTCTATTACGTGATCTAACCGTGATTTATTGTATTCTGCCTTTATTCATGACCCGCTGACCCGGTTTACTCGGTCTGGACAATATAATAACTTGCGAATTTCGGTGTCGTATTTTTCGTGCTCTGGGGATAACATGTCTGATACTGGTCACCCCCTGAAAGAAACACTATTCAAAAGTAAGAAAATAATTTAAAATTCTGCTTTGTCTTCCAGGTTACCGGGTCTTAATCGGGTCAGCAGGTCAGGCCTGGTTCGAAGCCTAGACCCGGTGATCCGGTTCAAAATGTGACCCAATTAACACAGTGACCTATTTCAGTTCTGCTTTAAGTCACTAGCCTAACGCCTTAACCTGCACGACCACTTGGGTTGGTTCTTTCTTATCGATAGATTGGACTTATGACTCATAGCGAATAAATTTCAACGACTTGTAGAAATCCTCATGGTTAAGGGGAGAGCTGGATTTTAACCAACATACGTAATACGAAATTTTAGTGTAAATTCGAGGGAATAGTAACATTGAACATATGTGTAACATTTTGTCTGTGTGGATTGTATTGTAAATAAACACATGAGTATGCATGTTCTTTTGCCATATGTCGAATTGTACAATGAATATACTTTGACAGCTTTAGCAACCAATCCAGTTTAGGGGAAGTAGTGTCACATTAATATAAATTCATTTATTGCCTTATATTTGAACATAAACGAATCTGAACGAAGCTAAAATCATCACAAATTGTCATTAACAAATGGAGAACTTAGAAACTTGAACTCCTAGAGTACGAGCACACCACAATGCATATTACCATGTAACGATAACATGCATTAGCTCGTGACGTTGTGAGAACAACGTATGCGTATCATGAGGATTCCTGGTCCAGAAAATGCCTCAGGATTGGATTTGATCGTCATCATATGTCTATATTTTAAAATTGAACGTATAGCAAATTCAATATACATACACACATGTTTATTTACAGTAGAATCCATACAGACAAGATGTTACACATATAGTATATTATACTGTACACTTTTGGGTATCTTAAATGCAATCGCTCCAAAGACTAACTCTGAGAATACACGAAATGATGCATGTAAAATGTAGCTTTTTGTATATTTTCTGAAAGGGTTTACCGACTGAAGTCGTCTAGCATCTCCAAATTTTTAACTTATGTGGAATAAGGAAAGAAAAAGAGCTTCATAAACTTGCTATAACTGGAGCGGTACAGAACTTGCTTAAATTGAATACTGTTCAGCGTAGCCCTCATGACTGAGGGGTTACAGGCAATTGGTTACCGTATTTTTGATGTCCATGAGCATACGTTCGAGCGCCAGATCTTCCCACAATTATTTCTTTTACTTTTTACAGCTACGTCGGAACGTTAAATTTTCTACCAATTGCAAATGGCGTTTATAATCAAAATAAAAGAATTAGGGTGCCATTTATTTGCAAATGCTTTTGTAACGGAGAAAAGGTTAACCGAGAAAACCCACGCACACGGTGCTTGTCCACCACAAATCCTACACGATCCTACGTATATATACTATACATATAGTCGGGAGCTATACTATACATGTATTGTGGAATGAGCTTGTGTGTAGAATTACACAAAATATTTACCTACTTCGAGGTGCACTTGGATATGGGTTCGAGTCTGTGGGTGACTATTAAACATAGTGGTTCGGAACAGACTTTACCAGAAACTCTAGTGCCAACTTAGGAGCTCAGGAGCTCATTTCGGCACTTTGTATCAATATTGTTACTGATGATGATCAGTAATTATATTATAGGGGGATCGGAAAAAAGTCTTCATTTGTATTCCTGACAAGAAAATTACTTACATCTGAAAAATATTTTAAGCAGAAACCTCTAGAGACGACAACCATATTTGGCCTCGTCCGCTATAGACAGGTTTTAACTTTGAAAAAAAAAAACATTAAGCTGCCAGTTCTTTTTAATATAGTAAACTGTTCAGAGAGTATCCTTCCATAATGCTATTCTACGAGGAATTTAAAACCGCCCGTTATCGGACGTTTCACAGCAATAATGATAATAATAATACTTAAAAGCGTAACCTTTGAACTTCCAGGGCGAAATGACTGCATAAGGTGTTATTATTTCTTTAATTTTCATGGATTTTTTACTATTTCGTTTATTAGTGGATACCAATTTGTCTAAAAGACCCCGAAAAAATAAATTTTGCCATGCGCTTTGGTGTAAACAAGTTACAGGAAGAAGACGGTTATTTCCGAAGATCAGCTCTGAATTTAGTAATATTTGGCTTATCCTTTTAGCTGTCAAGATGGCGTAGAAGTGCCGATCGAGACAACCGAGCGGTATAGTGCGCTAGTCAATCGACTAGAAGGTCGTGGGCTCGAATCACACGTAGGGCATAGTTGTTTGTTCAAGCCAAAATTGTTTACAAAGCGATCGTGAAAAATCGAAGAGTGACTTCTAATACTAAACGGAGATCCTTAAGAATGTGGAAGCAAACACCTGTATCACGATAGAGACGATTTACGAATGTTGGTTTGAAAAGGCAAAATAAATTCTATGAGAGTTGCCAGGACAATTAAGAACACGTCATTGATCCACTTTGCATGTTATTATTCTTAGAAAGAAACAATATTAAGCAAGTAGCGGGTACAGTAACCTGTAAAGTATCGCTATCTTGCTTGACTTCTAAATTGAATATCTCGGTTTGATTGTCTTTTGTATAAAATGCCAGGTAGTGTCTCGGTTTGATTGCCAGGTAGTGTCTTTTTGCATAAAATAATGGCTGCAAACAGACATTCATCTCCGGTTAGAGGACTTACAAGGGATCAATGGCGATAATCAGAGTAAACAGTGTGTCTGTTCTTCACAAAACTATAATGTAGTTTTAATATTTTTTATTCATCTTTCCCTCTCCCCGTCTTTCTTGACGTTTCCTTATCATATCTTTGCTTCTTTCTCTTCTTCTCCCTCTCTATTTATCTTTATCTTTTTCTCTTACCTATTAATTCTCTCTCTTACACACACACTATCTTTTTGTGCATGTGTGTTTCCCAAAGCTAAAACCGGGCCATTTTGATGACTTAATGACCGGGCCTAACCCAACCATAAGTGACCCGTTCACAACTTGACCCGAATGAACCGTTAACCCGATTGTTCCGGTCTGGAAAATCTTATTAACTTGGAATTTTGGTCTCGTATTTCTCGTTCTCTGGGGATAACGAATCCGGTTGTGGTCAGCACTGAAAGAAATAATGTTCAAATGCAAGGAAATTATTAAAATCTCTTCTCTCTCTCTAATTTCTCTGCCTCCATCGATTTCAATTTTTCATTTGTGTGTTTAAATTTCTCCCTCCAGTAACTTATGTATATTGTTTCGTCTAGCTTTTATTCTTTCATTGAACGAATACTAATACATCGTACCTTCTTCCATTTTCCCGATGCTAATAATTTGTATTTTTTTTTAAAAAAGTCTCATGTTGTTTGCTGATTTTAGTATTAGAGACGAAGGATTGCATGCAAGACCAAGACCACGAATACCGATGCAAGACCAAGAGCAAGACCAAGGCATGCAAGACCAAGACCAAGACCATACCTACAAGACTCGTGCAACACCAAGACCAGCCTGCAAGAGTCTTGCATACGCACTATTTGAATATTTTTAAAATGTAGAAAGGAAGGCGAAATCATTATATCCTTCACTGGAATTTCTTTGGCCTCTGTAAAAATACTGCTGGAGAGAAGGTGTTCCCAGTTGTGCAAACCATGTGAGTGGATCTGAGAATCATGCCGCTGTTACTGTAGCATACTAAACTAAACTTACACTGTACACTACTGTACACTAAAATTTCAATAGAAGGAAAAGTTTCTGCTAAAGTCCACGTAAAGCCAAGATCTCCGACAAGAGATGGCAGCACTATACTCTGTATATGTCTAATGTATTTTTATCGTTGCACGAAATTTCAATGCTGCTCCTACAAATTTAATCCTAGAGAGTTCAAACTTTCAGGGAAGAAAGTTCATAAGTAATTCAAGAGTTCTACCTGTGCCGATTTTTCATTTTCTTTCTTGTTCATTGTTGAAAGAGCTTCATTGTTATAGGCATAACAACAATGAAATGATTTCAACAATGAACAAGATAGAAAATGAAAAATCAGCACGAATAGAACTCTTGAATTACTTATGAAATTTCTTCCTTGAAAGTCTGAATTCTCTAGGTCGAATTTGTAGGAGCAACATTGAAATTTCGTGCAACGATAAAAATAGGCTACATTAGACACATACGGAGATAGTGCTGCCATCTCTTGTCGGAGATCTTGGCTTTACATTCCCCTTAAGCATAATTTGGATAAAGGGCAAAAGGAAGTCTGATGTCCTGGCTTTTCTGATGTTAGGTTTGTCGTGGTATGATTTATTGATTTAGACAAAGGTGGATTATGGTCAGTTCGGAGTCTGTACCGATTTGTGTAACCAAGTCTTTGTGTTCTAAGCTACTAGTTGATTTTATAAAATGTCTGTTGATATGTGTTATTGAAAACTGAGTTCTGTTTTATGTGTTATGCTACGGAGAATTGAGTCTGAATAAAACAACAGTTTTTGCAGTACACTTGGTAATTGTTTGTCACCTCTAGATAAAGTCGGAAGGAATATTACTAGATGTGGGCTATGGTTTTGGATGCAACGCAAAAGTTACTTTAGAGCAAGCTAGAGGTAACAGGCGTGTGGGCTTGTCTTGAGCACAGAAATGCTTCCAATTCAGCAGGTTTACTTTGATACATTTGTTCAACAGAAAATTATTGGTCCACAAACTTGTAAGTAATTTTACTGAGCGGCCGTAGGTGAGTTGGTAGAGCGCTGGCGCCGCATTCGGAAGGTCCGTGGATGGAATCCCACGACCGGCCATCCTGGCTGAGGTTTTCTAGAGTTTTCCTCAGTCCCATCAGACGAATGCTGGGATGGTACCTTAACACAAAGCCCTGGCGGCTAACTTCCCCATTGTTGTCCAAGCCTTAGGCCATAGATGCCTGTTAGGCTTAAATAAATTCAAATTCAAATTTGTAACTAATTATACTTTCTATCACTCTTCTGTCAGGGCTCGCTTGAGCCATGACTAGTCTCATTATTGTCAATTGCCTGAGTTTGTGGACATGGGTGTTTCTTAGACGAAAACAACAACACTTTAGTTTTTTGGTCTTCCTTTGGAGCACGGAGAATGGTAAATAATTGGAACCGTAAGATGACAGAGAGCACAATTCTATGGATTCTTACAAGGTAAGAACTTCAATGTCTAATTTATTTTGGACATCATTTCCGATAACCCATGATGGAATTCTGTCAAAACTTACGAAACATAGTTGTGTTCCTAAACCAGCAAGTGACCTAAAAGTAAAATAATAAAATGTTAGTGAAGTTGTTCAAATTAAAGCGAAACTGAACTTCGGTAGTTCTATTCTGTACACTTACACGAAAATAAACAATACATTAAAATATATTTCCGTTACTATTGACGCATTAAGGCAGGCAATGATACGCATAGCTTTTATTATTCCCTATATCCGGTGTAAAATTTACGTATGAAACGTATAAATTACTTAGAAGCAAGATTTGCAAGCAAGACCAAGACCAAGCCCAAGATTGGGCGAGCAAGACTAAGACCAGGTATACCGATGCAAGACCAAGACCAAGACTGGGTGTGCAAGACCAAGATCAAGACCGCTACGGTCCTGGTCTTGGTCTTGCGTTTGCTCATCACTATATGGTATAAGAAGGTGCAAATAGGGTGGCCTAGCTGCACGGCGTTCGCTGTCGCATTTTTTTGATGCGAAGTGTACAAACAGCTGAAAGTCAGAAGTACCTCATTTTCTTACCTTCGAATATTGTAAAAAAGAAAAAAATGCTCTCCACTCGTTTGCTTCTCAGACATATCTCTAATGAAATACTATACAAATGAATGTAACTCTCCCCAAGGTCCATTAATCCTGGTAAGATTCCTGAATTGTTCGCTGTTATTACGAACCGCTGATGTTTTGTTTTATAAAACTCGTTTTTAGTCGCACTACAAACCTTCATCCAACAAAGTTTACTATTTAAATTACTTTTCGTAACGCATACCAAATTTAATTCGATAAACAGAAAAATCAGTGCTGTTCTATGTTATTGTCAGAACGCAAAAAATTATAGCAACAATAATGAAAAAGGTAACTAGAAACTAGAAACATTTTAGCAAGCCAGTTCACTAACGTTATTTTTTTAGTGTAGTATCTTGGCAACACAGCTCAAGTGTCAGCGGGAATTCTATAATATCCGTAGATATGCCTGATTTTCCCAATGTTCGATTTGTAGGGCAGTTGGGATTCTGAGTTTCAGAATTTTACCTCAGCAAAAATAATTCACTGGCTCTGTTTTCCAGTCTAAAATATGAACTGGTGTAAACTACTGTCCGAGAAACTATTCCCCCGTCTGGAAACTCCTCAAATCGAACATTGGAAGATTTGATGAAAAGATGAATATTCGTGATTATCGCACATATTTGGAATATTCATAGTATATTCTATGGATATCTTTAGGATTGTGTTCTATCAGGATTCTCCTTTTTCTTAAGTATGAAAGAATCGGTACATTCTTGTAGGTAGTCATTTGTGTACATACATTGGTAGTTTGTCTGTAGGAATGAAATCATAATGGTTTACCCTAAAAGATAGATTAAAATTTAATGTTACATTTTCAGTCTTTAAATAATTGCCCTAGCCACTTATACAAGTGTGCGTACACTTCGCATCAAAAAATTGCGACAGCGAACGCCGTGTAACTAGGCAACCCAAATGGCACCTTCTTATCCTATAATCGTGTCCGGTAAACAGCCCCCCTCTCTCTCCTTCCTTCGTCTCGTCCATACTAAAATCAGCAAAAAGCATGAGCACGTTGTTTTGTTTTTTCAAAATAGACATGCATTAGTAGCGATGAAATGAAATAATATAAGCGAGACGAATCAATATACAGAAGTTCATGGAGGGAGAAATTGAAACATACAATGAAACATTGAAACCAATGGATGTCTGTTAAACAGAGGCAAAGAAATGAGAGAGAGAGAGAGAGAGGAAAGGGGAGAGAGAAGAAGAGGAAGAAGTAAAGATAAAAGTATGGAATTTTAACTTACTAAAAAGGATTAAGTTCAGTTCCCATACTATAAAGTTCAGTTCCCACAAATCTAACAGGAAGATAGAAGTGACTTTTGGATTTTATATGTGTTCAGAACTATTCAAATATAGAGACGGGTGCTTCAAAAATTCATTAAGTCATCACTTTCAAAATGGCGACCAGACTTGGTGGTCAGATTAAATACTCATGATTTCCAGTGCAACTACAGAATTTTGAGACACATATAGGATAATGTGAAAAGTGCAACACACATGCTTTGTTTACGCGGGGCTTGATTGCAAATTCGGTGGGGCTCATTGAACGTACTGGTTAGGAATACATTGCAATCAGGGATTCCGCCAGGAGTTTGTAGTCCTGTAAAGTCAATATTGGGAGAGCGAATGTAGTTGTGCACTGTGTCTATCAACTTTTGACCAAAAAAATGTTAACGTTGGGGTAGTCTCGAGGATTTGGGATTGACCCCCCCCCACACACACACAGTGGATGCGGTCTAGCGGAATCGCTGATTGTAACTAACCCAGTAGATACAGTAAGCCATACCTTCTATTCCAGATTACTAATGCAAATTGAACATAAAAAAGGAAATGAATGAATGATAATTTTTCTGCTTAATTTCTATCTGCTTAATTTCAGAAAGAGCCAAGATTATAAATCCTTATCTGTATGAAAACGAAAAGTTACAAATGTTCAAAAGTAATATTAACATGTTCCTTATAGGCATAGTAAACCTTAAATGTTCCACATTGCAAATTTGAAAAAAAAGAGGAACACATGTAAGGTTGATTAATTCGAGGATGGAAAGCAATTTGGTGCCAAGCTAATATAAAAAAAATTCTTCTCTTGAAATGGTCAGAAAAGGGGGGCATTTTATACTCATGTCTTAAAATTTATCCGTTCTGGACATCCCACTATATATTCCACCTATTGCGAATATAACGTTCTAATAATTACGATACTAATGAAGTAGTTTTTATAAAAAATCGCACAGATAGAATAAACACGGCAGAGCTGAAACGAGTCACCGGCTCTCGGGGGATGCTGGTCAAGTTTTGGATTGTGTTGTCGGGTGTAAAATTCGAACGCATTCGGACGCGGTGGTTCCATTTAGATCTGATAACCCGGATGATGAACGGGATATTTTAATTATTTCATTGCGTTTAAACAGTGTTTCTTTCATAGGTGACCAGGACGGGACATGTTACCCCTAAAACACGAAAAATACGACGTCGAAATTCCCAGTTAAATAGATTTTCCAGACCGGGTCAATCGGGTTACCGGGTCACTTATATTTGGGTCAGACCCTATCACCGGGACATCGAAAGTGGCCCGGAATTGGCTCTGGAACACGTTAAAATAGAGAGAGTGTGTGTGTAACGTAAGAGAAAAACTAAAGATGAATAGAGAAAAGGAGGAGAAGAAGAAGAGAAAGAAGCAACGAAGATACGATAACAATACATCGAGAAAGACCAATGAAAACATGGAAAGTATACTATCATTATGCTATGGAACACACTGTTAACTCTGATTCTCACCAGTGATGCTTCGTAAGTTCTCCAGCGGGAGATGAAGATCTCTTTGAATACTTCACTTTATGCGAAAAAAGAAACTGGCTTGTGGAGATTCGAACCCAGGTTTTCAAATTAGCAGTCCAGCACCCTAGCGATACTCCACAGGTGACTATACCCAAAACGTGCTTAACAAATGCTATAGAGTTTCTTTCTAAGAATAATACCATGAAAAGTGGATCCTTCAGATCAATGGCATGTCCTGGTAACCCCCTGAGACTTGTTTTCCAACCACCATTCGTAAATCGTCTTCCTCTCTATAATGACTCAGGTGCTTCATTCTACAGTCGGAAATATTCTCCGTTTTGTATTTGAAGTTATGATTAGATTATTAACGATCTCTTTGTAAAAAAATATTTAGCTTGAGTAGGTTTTGAATATATGTTGACTTGCTTTCGCATTGAAATGCCCAGCGCGTTTCCTCTACTCTATCTTCCCAACAAAAACCAGCAGCAATGTATCACTAAGTTCAAGTGCGAGGAAAATGTAACATTGAGTATATGTATTACATTTTATCTGTATGTATTGTATGGTAAGTAAACACATATGTACGCATGTCCTTTTTGCCATGTCGAATTATGAGATGAATATTTTATGGCAGTTTTAAGAACATCCAGTTTAGGGTAAGTATTGCCACATTAAGATACGATCATTTATTGTCTTTTATTTTAGGACGTGTCTAGAGCAACGACGGTTTTCCGTCGTTGCTTTAAGCTATTATCCTCAAAGGTTAATTTGCAAATGCAACGACGGGACGGAACGGCACAAAACTTTGCGTAAACAGAATTTTTGACTAAACAGTACTTTTGCTTATACCCACCGCTAACAGGGGGCTGCGCCCCCGCCTCCCTTCGGACGCTCCCTCCCCCTTGCACACCTCGCTATCGCTCGGTGTGCATCCTGCCCTGGTGGGTTTATATACATCCTAGTTTTTAGTGGCCTCTTTTAAAATTATAAATCACAACTTTTATTAAATTTCATTTTATGGATTTACATAAAAACGAAAATAAACTTTGATTTTCTTTTTAAAAATATGCAAAAAGTAGACGCCAGGGTTTGAACCCGGGACCTTTGGATCAGCTTCCTGACGCCTTATCCAAAAGACCGAACTGCAACTGCCGGGCTGAGCGGATGTCGCTGATACTTCCAGTTCAAGCTACGCGAGAGTGGAATATGTTCCGTCGTTGCTCTAGTAAATTAACCCTCGATGTTAAAAACTTAAAGCAACGACGGAAAACCGTCGTTGCGCTGGACACAACCTTTATTTTAACGTAAACCAGCCTGAACGAAGCTAACATCACCAAGAAAATGTCATTAACAAATGGAGAAGTTAAAACTGCAATTTAAAGTTCTAATACACTTCATGTAATATGACAAGTTGAGCGTAATACAAATTTTAACTATTGACAGTTTTTATTGTAAGTATAAAAAGTCGTCACTTGCAGGCGATTCGAATCTTCAACCATAAGGTTTCCTACTCCAACAAATGCCTCGGGATTGAATTGAATTCGTCATCATATGTCTATATTACGCGAAAGTGTAGCTTTTTGTAAATTTTCGGAACGGACTTACTGACTGAAGTCGCCTAGCATCAAAATCATCTCCACATTTTCAACTTTTGCGGAATAAGAAAGAAAAAAACTACATGAACTTGCAATAATGTTAGCGGTATAGAATTTGCCTACATTGAATACTGCCCAGCGTAGCTCTCATGGTCGAAGATTTCAGGCTTTTGGTTATTGTACTTTTGATGCTGATAATATGGGATCAAATCGCATATTTTCCGACATTTTTTACGTTTTTCAGCTACGTCGGAACGTTAAATTTGCGTTCTCTACCAATTGTAAATGGCGTTTACATTCAAAATAATTACAAATGGTGGTTGAATTGATTTGCAAATTTTTATTTAATGAAGAAGAGAATTAAGGTAGTACACAAAGACAAAAACTAATTTTAAATATCATCAATTATTGCTACAAACGACTAAACAAACAGCTGAGCTCCTAACGACGTGGCATATATTTTTGGCTAAGCTCTGTTCCGAACCACGCTCTTCAATAGTCCCCCACGGATTTGAACCCATGTTTACGCGCATCAAGAAGTAAGTAAATATTTTGTGTAACGCTATAACAAGCAAGCTTATTCGGCAAAACCATGTATAGTATAGCTCCCGACTTTTATGTATACGTTTGATCAGGGTTTCTCAACTTGGGGGTCACGATCCCCAAGGAGGCCGTGGGTTGTGTGCGAGGGGGTCGCGAGACAGGTTGAAAAAAATAATTTAATTACGGTTTTGTAAACTAAAACCAATAAATTGCACAGATGATATTTTATTTTACTTGTTTTCCTAATTACTAAAGGTAATGTAATTAGTTGAATAGTTTTTCTCTACTATATTTAGGATATTTATTACAAAATACAGCAAATCAACTGTGATGTTTTCAAATGAAAAGCAAATATTACAGACAATAAAAAAGGACGTAAATATTTAAAACATTACGAAAGATTGACAAGTTTACTAGGTTAGCGCTAAATCTGAGCCTATTTTGATTTACCAGTTTCAAAATATCCTGTTCAATTTTTATGATACATTTTCAGTCAAAAGTTAGGTACCCATCCTTCCCATGCCTGGTGCTCTGCGGTGCACTCAGTCTGCTATCAAACTGAGTATCAGAGTGCCCTTGGTACTCTTGGGTACCTTGGGAAGGTAAAGGCGGTTGAGCGTGGGACTGACCACACCACCTCAGTTCGTACCGTTTATCGAGAATATGTGGAGCGCTACCTCCACATCCCCCATGTTCTGTTCACGGCGCGTGTGTATCGCACAGGGGATAGCTTTATCTTTACCTTTATTAACTCGTGTAACTGAGAAACAGCGGTAAAAGCGAACGTTTTTCAGATATTTCCATGAAATTTTCTACAATTGCTCATAAAACCGCGCGCGGGTGTGTGTGTATGTATGTGTGTGCGTGCGTGTGTTGAAGCCTTCATGAGGCTATTTAATATAACGTTAAATAAATCCGCTTATTACAAACCAGAAAATTACTCTTCGCCGGGCAGAAGGAACCCTACAAGGGGGTCGGGGCTTGAAAAAGGTTGAGAAACGCTGTGTTGGATCGATATCTGCTCGTGCCATGTGCGCTTTGTGGTGGGCAAACCCCGTGTGCTCATGGGCGGATTTAGTAGATATACCCTGGGGGGGCAATACAATTTATTTTGTGAATAACAAATTGCAAAGCTATCGTTTAGAATAAAACATTTAAAGTAACTTAGAAATGATTGAGGGGCAATGCCCCCCATAATTCCTCCCATGCGTATGCGTACGTTTTCTTGAGGTTCTTCTGTTTTCTCACACTTTCTTCATTCCAACAATTAATCCTATCATCATTCATCTGGCCTGAGCCAAAGTTGCCAAAAGGTCTTAAAACTAAATTCAAAATTAAATTTAAATTCAATTTTATGTATAAGATAAGATAAGATAAGATAAAATAAAATAAAATTAATTGTATAGGCGGTAACTAAATTTTATATATGCGCGCACTGTCCTTTATTCTGGAAACGGAAGAGAAAATGGGACACGAGCTTTATCTCCAAAGAATTATTCGCGAGATTGGCGCTGTGTAAAAGATATGTGCGTGGTGTGACAAAGATAGAAACAGAGTGATATAATTGTTCGTTGATGTGACAACTTAGCACTGAAGGTAGAATCTTTTGCTGGAAGTCAAAAAGTAAAACATCAACTCACGTGCAATTAAATATTCTGTATAATGCCAACACAATACTTGTTATTTGAGATTATATCTACATATACTGGGTCACCATACTACAGATATAGGACTTCAATAAACAAATACTGAAGAGTTAAGAAAAGTCCAATCCTATGTTCAAGTTCGTGGGATTTATTGAACAGAATTATTCGGACTTCACTTAGCAGATTTTTTTACAAAATAATAATAATTGACCTGGCTCTCGCCTAAAGAGGGCCAACACGGAAAGAAGGCGTAAGCCCACTCGCGCGCACTCGCAGAGCACGAATTATAAGTAACACTGTCAATCGTTTTTTTGCAGCTGGTAGTTTGTTTTTCTGGTTAACGCATGGTGAAACTAATTCAAGGGTTCCGGGTTCGAATCCCGGCGGGGGCAATAATTTTTTCTTATTTTTTTAATTCAAAATGTATTTTTCTAAGTACAAATTTATTATTAATAATTGGTTTCTTGCATTTTTCGTAGATTATATACAGTAAAATTAGTGAACAAAAAAGTTACTATGGTAACGTAGACTTTAGCTACTAAAAGCTAGGATATATATAAACCCACCAGAGCAGGGTGAGTCCGAAGGGTGCTGGTCGGTTTGAACCGCGGGAGGGGGAAGAACCCGGTTAGCGGCAGACATACGCAAAAGTGCTGTTTACACACAAGTGCTGTTAACTTTCTATTCCACATTGTTTCCATGTCCGCTCTCCTTAGACGGGAGCCAGGTCAAGTGGTTCGTGAAAACAAAATGCGCCCACCTTCCCAGAACAAGTGTCATGTTTCGGTGCTCAGGGGTTGATTTAGGTACTTTGTAACAATATTGTTACTGATGATGGGCAATAATTGGCGGGTTATTGGAAACAAAGTCTTCATTTGTCTTCTTGATAGGAAAGTTACTCACATCTGAAACACTATTTTATGCAGAAAGTTTTGCAGACGTCCTCTATAGAGAGGATTTTACTTTAAATGAAAACATTATCAAGCTGTCAGTGTTCTCTTTCATATAGTGAGTGCACTATTGACAGAGTTTACTTCCATAATATTCAATGCTGTTCTACAGAAAATATAAAACTGTCAATTATCGGACGTTTCACTGCAATAATAATAATAATACTTATACTATAAGCGTGACTTTGAACTTCCACGGCGCAGAAAAAAACTGCATAAAATGTTATTGTTTCTTTCATATTTCCTGGAGTTTT
Source organism: Lepisma saccharinum (assembly GCA_022664845.1). NCBI lineage: Eukaryota > Metazoa > Arthropoda > Insecta > Zygentoma > Lepismatidae > Lepisma > Lepisma saccharinum. The sequence goes on from JAGDQP010004870.1 coordinate 38,237, forward strand.
GTTATTTCGGATATTAGTAGGCACTAATTTGTCTATAAGTCACTGAATAAAGAAATTTTAGCGTGCACTTTCGTTTAAACAATTTACAGGACGAAGTTGGCTTTTTCCAAACAGTAACTTAGTAATTCATGAATTATGTCTTTAGTTGGCAAAATGGAGTAGAGAAAAAGTGCTTGACTGTCAATTAATAAAGGAAACCATCGTAGGTTCAAACCCTGTTTAAGCAAAGTTTTTAATAATGCGATCGTGAAGGATTTAATCATAACTTCTCATACAACACGAGAATCCTTCAGACTGTGTAATCAAATACCTGAGTCATTACAGAGAGGAAGACGATTTACGAATGGTAGTAGGAAAAGCCCAAATCAAGCCTCAGGGGGTTACCAGGACACGTCACTGATCTGAGGGATCCACTTTTCATGGTATTATTCTTAGAAAGAAACACTATAGCATTTGTTAAGCACGTTTTGAGTATAGTCACCTGTGAAGTATCGCTAGCGTGCTGGACTGCTAATTTGAAAACCTAGGTTCGATTCCCCACCAGCCAGTTTCTTTTTCGCATCAATTGAAGTATTCAAAGAGATCTTCATCTCCCACTGGAGAACTTACGAAGCATCACTGGCAAGAATCAGAGTTAACAGTGTGTGTTCTTTAGCATAATGATAATATACTTTTTATGTTTTACATTAATCTTTCTCTCTTCCTCTCTTCTTGATGTATTGTTATTATCTCTTCGTTGCTTCTTACTCTTCTTCTTCTGCCTCTCTCTATTCATTTTTATTTTTTCTCTTACGTTACACACACACACACACACTCTCTCTCTCTCTCTATTTTAACGTGTTCCAGAGCCAATTCCGGGCCACTTTCGATGACCGGTGATAGGGCCTGTCCCAAACATAAGTGACCTGCTAACCCGATTGACCCTCTGGAAAATTTATTTAACAGGGACTTTTGGCGTCGTATTTTTCGTGTTCTCGGGGTATCATCTCCGATCCTACTCACCCCTGAAAGAAACATTGTTCAAACGCAATGAAATAATTAAAATACCTCCTTCATCTTCCGGACTATCAGACCAAAATCGAACCACCGCGTCCGAATGGGTTCGAATTTTACACCCGACGACACAGTCCAAAACTTGACCAGAATCCCCCGAGAGCCGGTGACCCGTTTCAGCTATCTGTACGAATTTTTATTAAAACTACTTCATTAGAATCGTAATTATTAGAACGTTATATTCGCAATAGGTGGAATATATAGTGGCACGTCTAGAACATATTTTTTTAAGATATGGGTAGAAAATGATCCCCTTTTTTTGGCCATTTCAAGAGAAGAATTATTTTTATATTAATTTTGCACAAAATTAGTTTCCATTCTATTTTTTATCAACATACTATTAAATGTGTTCCTTGTTTCACGGTTGAAATGTGGAACATGTAAAGTGTGCTATGCCGATAGGAACATGCTAATTTCGCTTTTGAGCATTTGTAACTTTTCATTTTGATACAGTTTGGATATGTAATGTTGGCTCTTTCTGATAGTAATTTTCATCCATTCATTTTCTTTTTATGTTCAGTTTACATTAGTTGCCTGGAATAGAAAGTATGGCTATGGTACTGGGTTGTTAAAATCAGTGATTCCGCTAGACCCCGGTCACTGTGGGGGGGTGAACCCTAAATCCTCGAAATTACCCCAACGTTAACATTTTTATGGTCAAAAGTTGGTAGACACAGAGCACAACTACCTACACCCTCCAAATTTTGACTTTACATCCCCTCCAATCTGAAATGCTGACGGATACCTGATTACAGTGTATTCTGATCCAGTAAGTTCAATGAGCCCCGCTGAATTTGCAACCGAACCCCACGCAAGCAAAGCATGTGTTTTACACTTTTGACATTATCCTGTGTGTATCTAAAAAATCTGCAGTTTCACTGGAAATCATGACTATTTAATCTGACCACCAAATTTGGTCACCATTTGGAAAGTGACTAAATGAATTTTCAAGCACCCGTCTATATTGCTTTAAAAATATAAAATCCAAAAGTCATTTGTATTTTGCTGCTGGATTTGTGGTAACTGAACTTAATAATGTTAGGTTTATTTTTTACTACGTTTAAATTCCATATTTTTATTTTTACTTCTTCTCTCCCCTTCTCTCTCTCTCTCTCTCTCATTTCTCTGCCTCTGTCTAACAGACATCCATCGGTTTCAATGTTTCATTGTATGTTTCTATTTCTCCCTCCAACAACTTATGTATATTGATTCGTCTCGCTTTTATTCATTAATTTTATCGATGCTAATACATGTTTATTTTGAAAAAAAAAAGTATACACATGATGTTTGCTGATTTTAGTATGGGGGAGACGAAGGAAAAAGAGAGGGTCTATTTACCAGACACGATTATGGGATAAGAAAGTGCAATTTGGGTTGCCTAGCTGCACGGCGTTCGCTGTCGCAATTTTTTATGCGAAGTGTACCAATTAAAATAAATATTTATTTGTGTTTCGTTAGATGTTCGATACATTATATTTTATGTACTGTATTTAGATATTTCTGTGCACTTCTCGGAAATATACAAAGACTTGTATCACATATCAGATCTAAGAAGGCACACTTTATTTGTAGTGAGCGACTACAAAGCTGCCAGAGAATCCCGGTGGATGATAAATAATGAGCAGTAATCACAGACAACATCGAAGAAATATTCACTTCAGACAGTTCGTGAATACAAATAGACTCCATTCAATGTCATCTGAGAAGTCAATTTAATCTTGCTTAAACCTTCTCGCGTCACGCAGACGGACGTTTCAATCAATCATAGATTGATGTGATCCAATTAGGCTAAATCTCGAGAAGTCTGTCTGTCGCCTCTTAGGCAGATAATGTTGATCAGAATTTATTCGTCTACATAGTTGAAGAGGTTCATCCTTAACTGTCAAACTTTCCTTCTTATATTCCTATTGTTATCTCTGTTAGAGATGACATCATAGAAATAAGCTAACACGTTACGTTTATACAAAGAGTAATAAAATCAGAAATCATACTGATACTTACAAGGGACATCTTTGGGTTCACCATGAGAAAACGAACGAAACTTGTAAAGTTAACACCTTTCCCAATCCCTAAATTTGTTATTTTTTTAAAACAAAATCTCTATTATTAGGAAGTCGTTAGTGATAGATGGTAAAAATCAACAAATAAAAGAATAGAATTACAAATCAGAGACATTACAAAACAAAGAGAATAAGTTTAGCCTGGTTTATTAAAGATAGGATTTACTGTTGTTTTTCTTTTTCTTTTTTTTTTAAAGTTTTTTTATATTATTGCCTACTGTAAAATGGAAGATTTACGACAAGAAAACTTCTAAATGAACATGGTTATAATTTGAGTTAAGAGAAATGCCGGTACACAATTCTTAGATCTATTACCTGAAATGACGAAACTGGAAATGATAGATATGGTAAGAATTGTTTGTGTCATATTGTTTATAATGTATGTAATTTGATGGTATTTAGAAACCTAATATTAAAGATGCTAAAGGTGAATAATGGAATTGGTTTATAGAGAGACCAGAGCTGAAATTGAAATGATTTGGGCTTTAGCTACTGCCTGCTATATAAATAATATTTTGATATTTTTTGATAATCATGAATAAGGTTAAGGCTCTAAATAAGAGAGAAAACAATAGAGACAAAGATATTATGAACGATATCAGTTATTATGAACGATATTATAGTGACGGTGCTAGAAAACATTCTCGGAGGGGGGGGGGACGCAGCTCTTAGAGGTTTCATTTATGCATCTACGATGCGCTGTTACTCCGTCTAATGCACCGTCGACAGTTATTCGATTTCCGCTATCAACGGTGGACTCTAGCACAAATTCATACGTATACAGAGAGAGGATAAGGGCAGTTTACCCGCAATGCGTTTTTGAGACTTATTAAACGCATGTTCAAACAGTTAGGTACTCCAACGTGTAGAGGTCACCACTGCGCAATGAACTTTGGGTGGGGCTACATAAGGGGCCAAATGGTGTCCTTGAACAGTGGAGTACCTAATTGTTTGAACATGCGTTTAATAAGTGTTCAAAATGCATTGCAGGTAAACTGCCCTTATCATATTTCTGTACTTTGTGTTTCTAGTGAATGTAGTGACGGAGCATTTATGCATACTTGACGCGCTGTTTCTTGTGAAAATATGCCACGTTGATTAAATTAAAAAAAAAAGAGTGGAATAATGCGTACAGCGTGGTTGTAAATGTGAATCGAAGAATGTAATTTGCTTTGGAAGCGCCAAGCGATTAGTGAAGTACCGGTATTTGAATTTCAGTTTCTGAAATATTTAATAATATAAAACTTCATTTACATAATTCTATCGATAATATGTCACGTACAGAAAGAAATGTCATATAATGCATCATTGAATATTTTTACTGCGCTATAGTGAACAAAAATTGCGTTGGTAGTATCTTCCCCAAGTCACACATTATTATGATTATAACGGAGGTGAAAATTAAGAAAATCCAAGCACAAAATATTTGATAAATTGCGTGCAACGTTTAAAGTTATCTGCGCACAGGAGGTTATATAAAAAATATTAATATATCATCATATATATATATATATATTATTTGTTGTTGTTAGGCTATATCTATCGGCAGTTACTCGTATAAGCCTACTCTTATTATTTTTATTATATTTATTTCGTTAGACTCACTCAAATGAATGAGAGTGTATGTAACATTCTGCACTTTGAACAATGTTGCAAATTGGTTCTACACTCTACAGGTGTCTAAATGAGAAAAATATTTCAAAACTGTAATGCACTACAAAATCAACATCTCATTAATATAATACTAGGGTAATTTGGTAGTAAAAGTGCTTTATCTCTACTGCATTTGCTTAACTAACATTTTTTGTTTTTGGGCCTACATTAATTTATATGATACAGAGTATCTTGCACAAAGTTCGAGAATTATTTCCTGAATTTCATCATGCTTTCCATCTCCTCTTATTAGGGCTATTTAATATATGAAGAATGAAGGAAGTTTATCTTCTCCAAAAGTCTCTTTATCCATCTTTAAAATTAAATCCTCTGGTTATCACCCATTTTCACTGCGCATAGATAGTTTTAGCTGCATTGAGACTCGAGTCGCATCTGCAGTTCAACTTGAAAGAATTGCTTCAATCTGAATAAGAGGGCATAAGCCATAAAGTAAATGATTGGAACATTGCGAAATGGTACTGAACAGAGGATTAATGAATTTAGAAGCCGTTTATGTCTAGCTTCTTCAGATTTCCTTTTCCCTCTGATTGTTACTTATCAAATATATAGGGTCTATAGTGTATATAGACAGTGCCGAGAGAGAGAGAGAGCTAAGAAGTAGGCATGGCACCGAGATCGAGACTGGTCTCGATCTCGTCTTGAATTCGAGACCAAGACCGAGACTGAGACTAAGACACCGTGCATCGAGACTTACTCGAGACGAGTCCAGAGCCGAGACTTATTCCTCGAAACTAGAGAAGAGACAGAGACTTGCCTCTCAAGACTCTCATCTGGATCGTGACTAAAAAGCTTTATTTTTATGAATGTCAATAGTATTAATTTAATGCTTTTGTTTATGACGCTTTAAACTAAAAGGAATCTTGTGACAATTAGTTTCCTAAAAAAAGAATATTTAATTTAACACGTTATATTGTAATTTAGAAATATGACTATAAATCATATAAGTAGTCAAGTTACCAATGTCAAACTATTTCCTGTTGTCTTGCAATAATAATATAAATTTGTTGTATTGGAGATTGATTCAGAGACGGATCAATGCAGAAATATTTTCTTTTGCAAAATTTTAGATTCTGTTGACACTCTCCCATTTCTATCAGCCTCTACTTGACTTATTCCATAAAGACTGTAAAGCGTATTTCACAAAGTCAAAGAGTCTAAATTCAAAAATAGGTCTTTTATTACACCATTTGCTTGAAAAAAGATGGAAAGATATTAACAATGCTAATCGAAACCAATGTAATGCTCTTATCTATCTACCAATCCGGATTATTTATATGGGTTTGAACTCGTCTCGATTATATCTTTCCAACAAAACCACAACTATCTCCGTAGCCCTGGTTGTTGTTTTCATAATAATCAAGTGAGGTGGAGTCCACTCGGGGGACTGTGCACACGTGCTACGACAAGACTTCGGCAGCTAGCGTCCAATTTGGATTATCCATATATCTGGTGAAGTTTCGCCGAGACCTTCCAAACTACACCTCAACCCCCTTCCTATCCCCAGTAGTTCCTGAATCGAAAGTTGTCGAGAGACGGAGACAGACGTACAGTACACAGAACATATACGTGTAAGGGTGTACATAGTATGCCTTAGATACATTAAAGTTAATTAAGTTTTTTATCTATCAAGTTATGCTTTACTAGGATTTTTGGAATGGCATTGTAATCTGATAACACGGATTATTTGAAATGCCAATGTGCTTATTTTAGTTTATAAGATTCGCAATACGCTGTTATTTGAAAGTAGTGCCTACCAGGAACACACTTCACTCTTTTCTTTTTTCTTTTTATGCATGGTGAACCTGTAATCCATACCAATGAGTATGGAATTGGTTCTTTTAATCAGACCAGTATAGTAAACAAATTGATTTGTATGGAGTTCTGTAAATGGTATTTTCATTTTCTTTATATTTGATGAATTTTTTCTACAAAAATTGGAAAAAGTATTTTTTTTTAACTTACTATACGTACATTTATTTCTATAAATCTATCTGGTAGAAAATTTCAACTAAAATGTAAATGTGTTAAATTTTAACGTAACAGTTATTCAAACAATGTAAATATAATTTAGAAATAGCAGAACTTTAACGTTACATATACTAATTTCGCAATTTGTGGTATGAAAAGAGTTTCCATAATACAAGTATTTTTTGCTTATCTTATTTACTGGTGTTTATCTCAATAAAAAGCAAGTACCTTTAACAGATTGAAAATAAGGTCTATCAACAGATTGGTCAAAATATTCTGGCTTTTCTAATCTTTATAAAAATATACCTACCTTTGAAGAGCATTCATCCGTTTTTCCAGTGACTTTTCGTACCCGGAGATCTCTTTATTGGTAGCACAACTTGTGCTTTTGGTACATATGGTTCACTGGACTGCAAGGAATACATAGAATCAAGAACGGTGATCGTAAGTAGTTAGTAGAGCGGGGCACGAGATAGAGCCTAAAACTTCCTGTGTCTCTAGCGGCCATAACTCGTACTCGGTATATTTGGACAATCTAATATTTTGGCATTACAGTATACTCAATGATGTGGGGGTTCGATGGTGTCACTTCCCTACTTCTCCTTGTAAGCTCAGAAAGCCTGCGTACTCATTTCAAATGAGTCAAGGAACGGAAACTTTTTAAAGTCTATTTCGTCTTTCGAAACTCCGAGACGAGACCGAGACAAGATTGAGACTAATGCGTCGGCACTGACGTGACACTGAGGTTTACAATAGAGAACAAGACCAAGACCGGAATTTTCATGTCGAGACGAGACGAAGACCAAGACTATCCTCAAATTTTCAAGACGAGAACGAGGCTGATGTTAGTCTCATCTCGTCTCGTCTCGCCTCGTCTTGATACAATCCCTACTAAGAAGCAGCGTCGATTGCATATTTTTTACATGTAGGTGGGTATTATTAGCGGAGCAAAAAATGTCTTCTATTGGCAGAAAAAAGCTTTGAGATGTATGCTGAAAATGGGCTCCAGAGACTCCTGTAGAGAAGCTTTTAAATTTTATGGTATTATGACACTTCCCTGTATATATATTTTTCATTGCCTCGTTTATATTAAATCAATAATTAATAATCTTCCAACCTTTGACGGACAACATAATTACTTCACTAGAGGTTGTGACAACCTAATAACTCCGCGATCAAGGTTAACCAAACTGCAGAACAGTTACAAAATAAATGGGATAAGATTTTTTAATTTTTTACCTCTCGAAATTAGGAATCTAGACATCTCAAGTTTTAAAGGTAGAATAAAAAAGGTCTTGAAATTATGCAGTGGGTACTCGCTTCAAGAAGTTGAAGAAAATATTAGAGCGCATTACAATTAAGACCGTATATGCATGTTACGTGGTTTTTAAAAATAATGTACTCTTAATCATATATATTATACAAGGTCTATACCAGTATACATAATGTAAATTTTTCAAAACTTTTTAACATTTGTAAGACTTTTTATTATTTATGACTCAATATGTATATATGTATCTATGTATATTGACGATGTTGATAGCAGTAACACTGCTCAAAAATGAAAATGAAATATGAAATATGAAATATGAAATATGAATATTTTCTATCTAATATTATCATGTTATTTCACTAGGTAACGACCATATTACCTCTTCCATCTTGAGTGTCTGCTCATTAAATACATGAAACACTGTACGATGTCAACCTTCCTTTATTGCGTACGATGCTATCCATGGGGATATTCCAACAATCAAGGATATTTAACATTCACCCCACTTTCTACTGCTCTGCAACTACCCAAAAATTCTTTTCCCTGATTATTTCCGTGCTGCCACAGACCTCATTCATTTGGTCATCATATGCACAGTGAGCAATGTTATCACTTGTTTCAACGGAACTCTTACTGTTTAATGTTTATACTTCGTTCAATAGCCTCTGGGCGAGATGATAATTGATAACTATAAGTGGAAGGCTCTATAAAACCTTCGTTAGATTATCTCCAAGTATTTCCCCACTGCAACTGAGACGCTTTCGCACCCTCGATACAGGCCATACTTTTCAGGCTTCCTATATATTCTATTGAGTAAATAAAATTTTCGTTATTTACGAAGCATTTCAATGAACTCATACTACAGTAATTCAATGTATTTACGTAATGTTATAATATTTTATAAAATAAAATATTACCTTATTAAATATACGACTTTTCACGTATTCCTGGTATCTACAAATGTTCTTTCAGAGTTTGATGTACTGCTCTTGCATTATAGACAAGTAAATACAATAGTATTCATATTTTCCTCCCTTCATCTGTAAACGACAAGCAACAACCCTAATCCTAGACATTCAGAATTTCCGCTGTCTGCGTCTGTCACTGACCTTTCTTTCCCTTCTCTCCATGTGCGTGAATGATTGCGTCTTTCTCCCTTTATTTTTTTTCTCCCTCTTTCTCTGTAAGCAGAGATCACAGACCATACCTAGCTGTTCAGTGCTGTAAGTGTGTATACGCGAACAGAAGATAACGGTACACCTTTCCAGCAGGAGAGACTCCAGAACACAAAGTGGAATGAAGGAGGAAGGAATTCTTGCGAGACGACCTTGACCTAAGAAGAGCTCTATTCTGAATGTGTGAAAAAGAATATTCATTCTTTACCAACCAAAGTTTCTCATGGAAGTAAACTAAAATTTAAATTCTGTGAAACAACAACCTTTTAATTTATTTGTTTTATTTTGTATATGTACATTGTATATACACAATGTATGTATAATTGTGTATACATACATACATATATATATATATATATATATATATATATATATATATATATATATATTTCTTTCACACAGCAATTTCTTTATCACTTTTCCATGAGAGTTATTTTACATTACAAATTGTATTAAGATCTACTAAATAATTTATTCGCTTATCCATTAATGTACTTTGAAAGCAACATGAAAATAATACCCCACAAAGGCAAATAGTTATACACAAGACTTGTCTAACCAAACCATATACAGCAGAATACCCGAACCTAGCGAGATCGAGGTCGAAGTGTCGATAAAGAAATTTAAAAATTTCGAATCACCGGGACTAGACAATATTCCAGCCGAATTAATTAAAGCGGGAGGAACGGCACTAACCAAGGAACTACATAAATTGATAAGTGCTATATGGAGAAAAGAGGAGCTCCCAAAGAAATGGAAAACCTCAATAATAGTTCCGATTTACAAAAAAGGCGATAAATCGGACTGTAATAATTACCGCGGAATCTCGTTACTCCCAACATGTTACAAACTCGCCTAAGCGTATACGTAGATGAAATAATTGGAGATCACCAACGTGAATTTTGAAGAAATAGATCCATGTTGGATCAGATTTTCGTCTTGACACAAATCTTGGAGAAGAAATAGGAATATAATGGGACTGTTTACCAGTTATTAATCGATTTTAACAAAGTATATGATTTTATCAAAAAGGAAAAAAATGATACAGTATCCTGGTACGATTTGTAATTCCGAAAAGTGAATTTCGACTAGTGAGGATGTGTTTCAGCGACCCCATAAGTACACGTAGATTCAATAATATATCAGATTTGAGATTCGCAACGGAATGATACAAGGTGATGTCTTGTTACCACTAATGTTTAACTTTGCGTTAGAATATGCGATTTTAGAAATAAAAGAGGACAAAAAGGGACTGTTCGTATACGCAGATGATGTACACTTAATAGGGAACAATATAGAGGAGCTACAAAGTAACACCGATGTCTTAGTAGAAGCTTGCGCGATAAGATAGGTCGACAGATAAACATAGAGAAAGCAAAATTCATGATAAGTCGAAACACAGGGAATAACGAGAATAGATAAATATCAATTAAGAATGAGAACATAGAGAAAATAATCAAATCTAAATACTTGGGAGCATATGTAACAAGCAGAAACGAGGTAACGGAAGAAATAAAATGTCGTTTAGTATCGGGCAACGCATGTTTCTATTCATTACAGAAACTGCTAACCTCGCGATGAATATCAAGAAACTTGAAATTGAAAATATACAGAACTGTTGTTCTGCCGGTAATTCTTTGCGAAAGTTAGAGTACAACCCTAGCAGATGAACATAAATTACGTGTGGTTGATAATAAGGTCTTGAGAAAGATATACGGGTCGAAACGGGACGAGCTGACTGAAGAATGGACAAGACTGTATAATGAAGAACTTTACGGACTGTACGACTCACCCGACATTGTAAGAATACTTGAGTTTGCAACGACTAAAATGGGCAGGCCATGTAGCTCGGATGAGAGAAAAAATAAAACTATATTCCATCTTGGTTGGAAAGTCGGATGGAAAGACATCGTTGGGAAGACCGAGACGACATTGGGAGGATAAGCTTAGAAGGGGTAATTAGAAGGGATCTTCGAGAAGTAGGTTTTTGTGATGAAAATTGGCTTTATATTGCCCAGACTAGAATCCTCTGGTGAACGTTTGTTACTACGACGATGGTCTTATACGAGTTCCGTAAGCCATGGAGTAAATAAGTAAGTAACAAAACCATTTGTTAGTTAAATTACTGTCCAAATTACTCACATTTAGCTTTACTGAAACTGGGTTGACGCTTTTGTTACTGTTGGAAAATTTAACTGATTTCTAAAATGCTGAAAAAATAATGTACGTATTCGGCGCTACGCAATTTTATGCTGCTACTATATGCTATTTTATAATTCCGTTAGTCATACCTTTAGTTTTCTGTACATAGGCATTTTTTATTAATAAAGTTGCAAACATTTTGCTTTAAAATCAAGGTTGTGCAACTATCAAGAAAATTAATTTAATATCAAAGGTATTTCCTTTGACATGGAAACAGGTGACAACAAATTAGAGAAACCACTGATGAACCCTGCAAACCAGAGATACCCGTTCCCCTCAGTTAATCATTCACTTGAATGATGCAATTGATATTCTCGATTTGCAAGAGCATAGGGTCCGAAAAGTAAAATAAAACAAACAAATTGTACATTCGGTTCTGCATAATATCTAGGTGTAAATATGAAATTAAACCTGTAGACTCTATTCAGTTTGTAGTGTAATTGTTCACGAGTGCTTTTAGCTAATATGTACTTATTCTCTTGTTTTTGTTGTCAGTTTGCTACCACCTTCATCCTATATTGTCCATCTTCAACCATTTAAAGTTTATTAACACAGCCTGTAATATCCGCCTTGTATGCGAGTAAAGTTCTCTAACCTTTTTTAATGATTAAGTATCATCGTACAACATGTTTTCGTTTCTGTAATTGCATGTGGTTAGACATACATGGTTTTTATGAAATATCAATATTTCAGCACGCGCTAGGCTGTCGTTTAGTAAAAGACAGTAAGATATATCGATTTATTTAGGGAATGCTCTGACTGCAAGTGTTTTGTATGCAAAACATGTTCAAAGTCAGAATAACATTAGTTTGTGTTAGTGTCCTTTATACAGAGAATATGTAGCTATAATGTAGTAACATGTTGAATAATACTTAGAAAACAATGGTTCTGCAGTGACTGGGAATCATATCAGGGTTTTACAGTCTTATTATAATATTATCGAACATTCCTTTTGTGTATTTCAGGACCTAAAACTTGCTTCGATATCAAGCTAAATAGAAAATAGCAGGTTCTTTTCCGTAATCTAACATAGCTTTGAGTTCTAGTAGTTACTGTGCTTTTCAATAGGCATCTAGTTCCTTTTGATCATGGAAGAATAACACGGTTACACTATTTTAGTTTGCTTGTCACAAGGTGATAAGCATTTTAAGGTAATCATTCCTTCAAACCTTTTAGTTTTTTTTATTACTTTATGAGATTATTTTATACGTCCTTTTCAGGGATTTTTAACTCATTTAAGTTCCGAGTCCTATCTATGATATACTCGTAGTGACGATAAACTTGTTATAAAATTCTAATTTTAAACACAGAAAATGATGTCGCTCCCTGATCATGAGAAAACAAAACTTCAGATTACAATAACAGAGTATCTTTGCAACATTTTCCTCTTTCAGTGTAATACGTTGTAGCCTCGTCTTTCACATAATCGACAAAAAAATATTACTTAAATAGGAGATGTATTAAATTAAACTCCAGTTGTACAATATCATTGAATAGTGTTTAGCAAAATATGTAGCTTTGTTAGGATTTTATTTTAAGAAACATATAAAACGATACAGATATTGGGAACTGGAAAATCTTTGGCTAGATTTTAACATATGTACTTTATTATAACTATGACAAAATAGGGAAATATTTGATTCTTCAACGTATTTTGGGGAAAAAATCAGTGGCTTCGAGCCAACCATCCTTCCGTTGCTATTTTTAAATTCAATTAAATAAATTTATCTCATTGTTAATCAACTAGAGCATCGTTTCTACTCCAGTTGAAAGAACCTACTTTATATTAACTGAACTTTAAAGTATATTATTTTCTGTTGAGTTGTTTTTCCCAGGCACCATAACGGAACACACTGAGCACAGAATCCGTTAGATGTACTAAACTTCGCTTGACCACACTAACAATCCAAAGTATAACTACTACTTATAAGTAATACTAAAAGCCATAACCAGTAAGAATTTTTGTTTGAAAAATGTCGTAACGGAACCGTATTACGTAAAAGTACTGTTTTTCTAAATTTGCAACGCGAGATTGCCATGTTGAAGACAACATTAAATTTCATTATAACTTTATGGCTGCAATATACATACCAAAGAATAATACATTAAATAAAGATTAACCCAATTTTCATATTATAATTTTCGTTACCGACAAAATTTCTTCATTATAAAAAGATTAACACTACCGTATTCCTTATAGCATAAACCGTTTCTTTTATAAAGAAAAGCAATGCTAATTAAGGTGTTAGAAAAAATAATAATAAAACAATTAACATTCACGAGTTCACGGTGTGATGATATTTCAACTTAGAAACAATAACAAAAACATAGAAAAATTTAAATTAATTTACCAAAGGAAAATAGTTTTCCAGGTCTGTAAGTGAATGACGGTCATTACCCTATCGTTTTGAATTATTATTCTGCTTTTTTTTCTTTTTTCTTTTTTTTTTTTTCCTGTTTGCGTTTCCATAAACTTGGAGAGAATGTGTTTAAAGTTATGCTCCTCTCTGTTGATTTGTATGTGTACTTAATATTACCTAAATCAACAAGTTCTAAAAGCTAACAAACAAATCGGATTTTTGCGAAATTCGTTTCCAGACTGTTTTGTGTTCCACAAATCAAGACTCACGATTTCCGAGTGAAACGGGAGCAAATCGACTAAAGGTAAAGTGAGAAGCAAGGTACGTGTTCCGGCGTTCATAAAAAACGAAGCATTTAATATTCATTTTCTTGTTCATAGATATTTCTTTAACGACTGATACCGAAATTATGGGTGGTGAAAAGAAAACTCAGTAAAAAGATTTACATGCCAAACCAGAACTAAGATCTTATCAGAAGCTCATCTGTCCAACAAATTTGATGTTCATTAGTTTGGTCCATCAACAATCATCAGGTTCGCAAAACTAAACATCAAAGGAACCGCTGTATTCATCAGGAGATATCAAAAACAATTTTCTAAGAACAAAAGGTATACTTGCACATATTCACATTTTATTAGTTTGTTTCGGGTTCTACAACCTCACGTGGTTAAAAGCGTGGATATTCGGTGACAAAACCCCTCAACAAAGATACACTGACAAGAAATCAATACTGTAAGGAAGATGAATCGGCCCATAGTTAGACGAACAGATGGAAGGTGGACTGTAAGGCCTAGTCTTTCATTGTCCAGTTATCTTTCCAGTTAACTAACTCATAGTTAAAGTTAACCTGAACTCTAAGTTTGTTACCCGTTTTTCAATTGCCTTTTGAGTGATGGTTAGTTAATTGGAGGTTAGTTAGAACAGAGCAACAATTGGCAATGGATTTCTACTATTTCGCCATCTAGGGAGTTTTTCAGGAATTATGGAAACAGTAGAATGTAGGATAGCACAGTAAGTCACAAACAAAATCCGTTCTAAATTCACTAGTTTCTGAATTAAGAAATATGAAGGTTAGATTGCACTAAGCGATATGCGGAATAAAGAAATAATGTAATGAACACATCTTGGAAGAGTGAGTTACTACCTAAAAATACGTAGGCGTGACGCTTGTAGAGGGCTGGCCCGCATATCCTTATACGTTCTGAGAAAATAAGAGATACACTTCATATTATGGCCGGCATATTCCGCGCCCTATATACGCTCTATCCCACTTATTCCCTTGCATGTAATTACCAGCCGACCTGGTAACCGTGTGGGTTAGAGCACTAAGTCAGCGACTTGAAGGTCCCGGGTTGAAATGCGAATTTTAACTAGCTTCACATTCATAATCGTGACGGGCCGAAGTCAAAGTTACTAAAATGGCGCATGCAAAATAAAGTTTACAAAGTTATTATTATTATGATTATTATTATCTTGCAAATAATTACCACAGATACACCTACTGGCAACCCGGATTTCAAAAAGTGCTACGAAAAGCTATATGCCATTATCATTTCGTTAAATGCGCAGTTGATCAACATGCAATAAACATAGCACAATGCGGAGTTATAGCGAAACTTCGTGTAATGAATGGCACGTATTTTACCACAAGAAAAACTGATAGTATCTCGGGCGAGCTAGTTAAGTCAGGGATTAGTTAAGTCAGGTTCGATACTTTTTCATTATACGCGATTTACATGGGGTTTAAGTCGTACTGCATGTGCTGGTTCTCCAACGCGCAAGAAGCTAAATACTCCCTAGTATTTTTTGCTATTTCACTCTCATTGCATACTTTGATTACCCGAAACTGTTATATTAGGGATTTCAACACTTCTAGACACGTTGGGAAGTTACTTCTCGTGTAAATTTTCCACTTTTTGCGGCCCATGAAGTAAAGCAAAGCGGAACTTAAGGTCGAAGAGGAGAGGTACCTCTAGGAAAACGAGCGCGATTTCAAGAAATAGAGTTATTGGAATTATTGATTTTTTACAGATTTCTTCGGTTTTTAGATGTTTTTTTTTTTCGCTCGGATACAAGTAAAAAGCAATTAAGATTTTCAGTTTGGGAGGATATAGCTAAAATTGAGGCGTGTAAGTAGGATTTTTGCAGTTTTCTTTCTACTGAATTTTAATCTTAAAAGCTTTAAAGTTGGGATATGTACTTGAGAATTATGGAGGGTTACACCAGCATTGGATGGTATAGGATAATTCCTGTAATTATATACTTCACAGCACAGTGATTGAAAAACACACTACAGGTGGTCAGCGAAGTTAATGTACTTCAGAAAATCGAATGTAAATGCTTTAACGGTTTTTTTTGCTACCAGCAGCTAGTACCCTCAAAAGGAGAAAGGAATATGATAAGGTGTGTTAGAGGAGTAATGTTTAATGATTTTATTATACTTTTTCATTATTGTTTTACGAATATTGAGTTTGTTTCATAATCATACGAACAAACTTCACTTTTGGAACCCCCAGCGTTCGCCAGCTACTGATTAATGTGTACGCTTTACACTACTCATTCCCTTGTAAATGATTCACAAATTGAGGTAAAAGAATATTTAATAATCTTGAATCAATTAGGCTTATTTACTGGGTACACTTTACTTAACGTCTCGGAAAAAATCTAAAATTTTCAACACAAATCTAACAAACATTTCCAACGTGGGTGGAAGTGTTGAATTGCAAAATATAACGAAGTTTCTAGTCATGGAAGTATGAAATGAGAATGAAAGAGAGAAAAGTACTTGGGACTATTCAGCTACTTGCGTGTTGGGGATGAGCACATGGAGTACATGTTAAACGTCATGCGCAACGCGTATAACGCACAAAATTATCTAACCTGACTTTAAATAATCCTACTCACTCACTCGACATGCTGTCCGTGATTTTTGTAGCAAAATAATATCATTCATAAGATGAAGTGTCGCCGTTAGTAGTCCGCACGCCGCCATGTTCGTGTGTTGACCAACTGGATTGAATATTAACGAAATAATAGTGACACAGCTTTCCGTGACAATTTTCATATAGCTAACTGTCACTAGGAGTTTATAGAAGCGCCAGTAATAATTCTTTGCAAGGTAATGTATGGTATAGTTTGTACACATGGGTCAATAACTTGTGGAAGCTACGGGTCATCAAGAAAAGATTATCGTTTGTGTTTTATTGTCTATTTTCATTATCATTTGGGGAATATTATGAGTTTGTCTCAAAATCATACGGATATTCTTGACTTTCGGAACCACAGCTTCCGTCAAGTACTGATGCATATGTACGCTCTACACAACTCATTCCCTTGTAAATAATTCACACACAACACCTAGCAACAACTAGCAATCCAAAAAGCGTTTCGAAATGCTGTGTGTCATTATAATTTCGTTAAATACGCACTCGTATTGATCAGCACGTACAAATATGGCGACATGCGGAAGAATGCCAAAGACCATACTTGATGTTATGAATGACACGCATCTTGCTAGAAAAATTACGGACACAAGTCGACTAGTGAAGTAAAATATTTTTAATTATACGCAATATACCTGATTTTTAACATTCATTCAATATGCTCTCTCACAACTCGGAAGCACAGTTTCAGACACTTTTTTTTGCTTCTTCATATTTCCAATTCGTGACTCCAACTTTTATTTTCCGTTTCAATGCTTCCACACATTGAAAATATTAACTTTCTCCTGCAAATTTTATATTTTTTGAAGCTCCAAAATAATAAAGTTTTCGCGTTTTAACACCACACACTTCCAACATTCTTGTAACTTTTACATTTCGGGGGAGTGCAAACACAACTTCATGCCCCGCCTAGCACTAAACGAAAATTTTCGTACCGCACCTAACTGAATCTAAAGCCAAAAAATGTAAAAAAAAAAGTAAAAAATGTTAGTAAAAGAACCGTGAAGTGCTATTTATGCGTTCTAATGCAATTCTATCACCCTCATCATCGGAAGAGAGTAAATCTGAAATCATATGCAACATCTTTCACAGGTGGCAATTGCCAAACGGTCTAAAAACCTATAGTTAACGTGCTAACTGGAAGAAGAAGTAGGGATTAATTAAACTACTTAACTACCAATTTGCTCAACTTAACTGTTGGTTATCCCTTAACCAACGGATAAACCACCAGTTAGAGTTTAACTGTTAGTTATTAGCTAACCTGAACTTTAACCAGACAATGAAAAACTAGCCCTAAGTGTTTTACATTCGATTCTAAAAGAAAAATCTATTCTATTTCGCGACTGATCACCACGGGTATTAGTATTAAGAAATAGGTATATTAATAATGGCCAAGGTGCGTATTCCATCAATCTTTATTAGTATTTATATAAGTCGTCTTAAAGGGTATCTGTCATGTGATCATTATATGAACCAATCGAAAGCTAAAGTCATTGGCATGTCAGCTCCAAGCACTGTTAAACAAATATACATCATATTCAATGTCATACTAAAATACATATCAATAAAACTACCTAACAATCGCATCCTCTTGGTAAACTCAAGTTCACTTTCTAATTCCAAAGTATTTGATCTTCCATGACCAATCACATGTCTCTATCTAATCAACAATTACAATTAATCATTACTTTAACTTCATTGTCATCTAGTAAATCATCATCATCTAGTGAATCATCATCGTCGTCAAATAGATAATCATTATCATCGTCATCAATAGATCATCACCATCATCATCGTCATCAATAGATCGTGACCATATTTTATATGTCACCAATCTTCCTGCAATAATCCAGTATGAAGTCAGGAAACGTATCTTCTTTGCTCAAATCCACTCTTCCTCGTTTCTACTGTGCATGTTCTTGCTTTCTGGTTGCATCCGACTTTCCACTGTCCTCATATCTATATCTGCTGAATCCATAGTGTCTATGGCCATACTGACTGATTCTGCTGGGAACTTTCGGTGATCTAGCTCTCCTAATATTTTCTTTGTCTGGATCTGCTCAAATCCATGGTTCCTTGCTGACATTTGTTCGCCTAAGCTCGGATTAATCTTTTTCCTTATAATGATCAAATAAACAACATGTCAATGTTGTATTAGCCATTCTGCCTCAAGTAATGGGTTCAGACTTAACTCGTCGCCAGTTATTAGTATTAAGAAATAGTTATATTGATAATAGCCAAGGTGCGTATTACATCAATTTTTATTAGTATTTATATAAGTCGTCTTAAAGGATCTGTCGGTCTGATAAGCCCCTGATACGCCTGTTCGTGGTTAGGTACGCGCAGTGCTGACCACACAACCGTTACTCAGGTGGACGTAGTTCCACCAAACACGGACAGATGGCCTTGGAGCAGACTCAGGGCCTATAGGCCTGTTACGCCAGTGTTTTTTTTGTGTTTTTTGTTTTTAAGGATCTGTCATGTAATCATTATTTGAACTAATCGAAAGCTAAAGTAATTGGCATGTCAACTTTATGCATTGTTAAACAATCATACACCATATTCATTGCCATACTAAAATACATATTAAAAAACTACCTAACAACAGGTAAACTCTTAGGAAACAAAACAATAACTTATATCTTACTACAACCCCAGGAAAGCCAGATTCCAAGCTTCAGCTGGAAAGGTGTTTCTCTCCGTTTTGTGGAATGATATAGGCATTCTTTGACGGATTACTTGTTGAGGGCAATGCAATCAATGTAGCATACTACGGCAGTCTTCTAATAATGTTGCGTGCAATTATCAAAGAATAACTATGTGGGATCCTCGAAAAAAGTTTGGTTATGTTACAGGACATCGCCAGCTCACTTTGCTCAGTCAACAGCAGATGTTGTCCATACATACGGCTATCAACTTTGAACAGCATTCTCCATATCCGCTAGATCTAGCCCCGTCAGACTTCTTCCTGCCGGAACACGAACCCGGGACCATCGAGTCGTTGGCTTACTCGATACCCGGCTACCCAGCATCTTGCACTGAAGGAAAATACTTTTTTGATAGGGCTGTCAAAAATATCGATATACCGAAATCGGTATCAGTATTTTCGAATTCCGAAAATTCGGTATCACACATACCGAAATACCGAACAGTATCAATATACTTAACAATATCGGAATATTGAAATACTGAATTCCTCTGAAATTCTGAAAAATCAATACTAATAACTTATACAGAGGAAGTAGCATGGCAGAGCTGAAACCAGGTCAATTTTGGTGGCGCGGCCTGACCGGACATACGTGATCCGGTCTAAAACTTTACCCGATTGACCCGATCTGAGAACATTCGTAACGAAACTGATCTGAGAAATTACGAAACTGAGCTTCAGTTTCGTAATTTTCGTGCTCTGAGGGTAACACCTCTGATCTCGGTCACCTCTCAAACGCAAGGAAATAGTTAAATGCTCTACTTTGTCTTCCGGGTGACGAAACCTAAATCGGGTTACCGGGTCAGGCCGGGACCCAACCATAGACCCACTACAAAACTTGACGTACTGTGCTATAATCACAATTATTCTAGTGTTGACTGGGGAGTAGGGATGACCAAACGGATCCAGATATCGGATATCCGGATTCGGATGTCTGGGTCCGAGTTTCGGATATTTGGATATCTGGGGCATGAACACATCATCATAGTCTTTCCTAATTCGTACGGAATTTGCGAGATGTTTTTCGGCTAACAAACGATGTCTTATTTTGGTTTCTTTTACTCTTCATTTTGGAGTATTGTCAAGGAAGAGAGGAGAAATAGAACCATAGGAAGAGAAAAGAAATTGCTGTGTTATACATGAATTGCAAGAGTAGTGCCATTGAAACCAGACATATGATAGTCTATTACTAATACATATATTAGAGTGACAAAAGGAAAACAAATAATCGAAAGCACCTGCTTGTCTTTTCAAACCCCACCCTCCCCCGTCGCCAATTGTGACTACCCTTTGCTCTGTGACGTGCTTATAAGTCACTATACAATAAACATTACGCTGTTGGAAAGAACAAAAACATGTCCCCCTCCCTTCACTTTTAAGCATGCAGTGAGGTAAAAAATACGAAACTCCTTTTCCAGATTACGTAATTTGCTTAAGAGAAATAGAGCATGTAATTTAAAAAAAAATAGAGGGCGTTAAAAATAATTCCCTATCAACTAACTTGGACAAAAAAACAATAACAATCAACTACACAACTATCTCTATAAAATATATTTTTCGAGTTTCAGATACGTTGAATTAAATTGGCTTTATTTATGGTAAATCACGAAAGGCCCTGGCAAATACCTTCCTAATGCTCTGCCTACCTCACCCCGGCCTCACTCTCTCTTTATCTCTCTTCTCTCTCTCCGTCTCTGCCCCTCTCTCTCCTGAACAGAAGGAAAGGGAAAGATCTCTCTCTCTCTCTCACCGAGCCATCGTAGCTCAGTAGTAGAGCGTTGGCGTAGTTTTCGGGAGGTTGTGGGTTCGATTCCAGCGATCGACCATCCTGGGAGATTTTAACAGGATTTTCCTCAGTTACACCAGGCAAATGCCGGTTTGTCACCTTCAACATAGGCCCTGATCGACACCTTCTCGAATCCTTTCCCCTTCCCTATCCCGGTCTGAGCCTTAGATGCCTAAAGACAATAAATAAAATTCAAGTCTCTCTCCTTTCTTTCTTAGCTCAGGCCGGGATGAGGTAGGCAGATGATGGGGAAGGTATTGGCCAGGGCCTTTCATAATTTACCATCCCGGCATCGCGGTATCAGTTGCATCATATTAACGAAATCCGAATTCTGGGTCTTTGAATCTGCGACCGAAATCCGACGAATCCATTGGACCGGATATCCGAAACCTTGAAGATCCGAGTTTCAGTTTTTGGTTCCGGATTTGGCCATCTCTACTCAATAATTATCGAATTACATTAAAATGTTGATGAATTGCATTTTGCTGCTGGTTTCTATCCCATTCTCAAAACTGCCGCTACGTTATTGACTTTGTTCATTGACTACACGTGAAGTTGCCGAAGCTACATCACCTGTGTTTTCATTATCAGGAAAGGCCCAAACAGTACCTGATTAGAGCGGACTGCAGTGGATCCATGGTTAGAGCGCTTACCTCTGGCGCTTGGGTTCGTCGGTTCAACCCTCCTCGTGCCATGTGGGCTTTGTGGTGAACAAACAAAGTGTGCGTGGTTTTTCTCGGGGTTCTCCAGTTTCCTCCCACTTTCTTCATTCCACCAATCATTCCATCATCATCCATCTGATCTGAGCCTGAATTGCCTAAAGACCTTAAAACTTAAATTTAAAGTACCTGATTACAGCACAAGAATTTATCAAGATGCATGTTTTTCTTAATTTCGAAATGAGTCTATGCGTTAATGTAAATGCATTAATTAATGTTTATTATCAGTATAGTATTCTGTAATCCGATCAAAAACACCAGAGGTGCAAAAAGTGGAGCCAAGTTCTTTAGCCTTGAAAAGGTGTGAAATGGGAGACGGATGAGCCAAGTTCCTTGGTGACAGCATGTAACAGGAACAAAGGAACTTGGCGCGAGGTGGCAAGGTTCATGATCCTCAAGCTATAAGGGTGGTGGGGATCCTAAAACCCACTACGTCCACCGCCCCCAACCCTAAGGCTTTTGCCAGCTCGCGCCAAGTTCCTTTGTTCCTGTTACATGCTGTCACCAAGGAACTTGGCTCATCCGTCTCCCATTTCACACCTTTTCAAGGCTAAAGAACTTGGCTCCACTTTTTGCACCTCTGGTGTTTTTGATCGGATTTCACAGCTTTTTGTACATGTATACTCGCTCGCTCGGCCTCGTTTAGGTCCTCGCCCCCCGTAGCTGGCTGCGCCCCCAACTTCGAGTTTTTGGGTACTTACGCCCCTTTATCGTAACCACTCTCCAGGACACTGTGCTTCCATGTTGCAGATTTTTTCCCATACCCACCACCCGTGGGAATGAAATATTTATTGAAACATAGGGAAGCTTTGCCATATTTATTGTAACCTACTTGTGATGATACAGCAAATTTGCTTCCTGCTGGCGGCCCTAAAATCCACCACCACCAACCCTAAGGCTCGAACATCACCTGATGTTTTGCTCGGATTTCACAGCTTTTTATACGTGTATATATATATATACTAGGTTCGCCTCGCTGGGTGTGCTGCCCCAGAATTCCGTGTGCGCCCTTACTTCAAATTTTTAGGGTTACGCCCCCTTTATTGTGATCAGACTTTCTGGGGACAGCGCCCCATGCTGTGCAGACCTTTTCCCATATCGCCTCGGAGGCTGCACCCTCATAGCGGTGGTTTGATCCATTTATTGAAACATTTTCGTGATGGTACACCTTCATACCAAATTTCGTTTCTCTAGCTTCAGTGGTTTGGAAAATGGTATTTGGGCGGCTATGTTGAATTAAAGAAAGCGATTTTTAAAAAGTTTTCTTACATTGCCGTTACCTACTTGTGATGGTACACCTTCATACCAAATTTTGTTTCTATAGCTCGAATGGTGAGGAAAAAGTTCTTGTGCGGCCATTTTGATCCAAGTTAACAACTTTTTCAAAAATGTAAATTAGTCCTAAACTACTCTTGTTAATACACCTTTATGCCAAATTTCGTATCCCTAGTTCAAACGTTCTGGAAAATGGATTATGAAGTCAGCCATTTTGGATTCAAAATGATGTCTTTGCAGATATTTTGTAATCTACTAGTGATGATATACCGTCATACTTCGAAATTTCATATTTCAATTTTTAACATCTTTTTTCTTACAGAACCTCAAAATCGCTGATTTCTCAATAAACTCTTGTTCCTGTATAGCATGCTGACGTTTTGTGACACGCGGAACTCGGCTGCATGCACTGCCGTACGTGTTGATACTCCCCTCGATTCGCTCGCGTCGCTGCTCCAAGAATTCCACGGCAGGCCGCGCATCGAACTTGAGGAGTTTGGAGGAACTGCGTCTTTTTATCACAACTAGAATCTGCAGTGCACTGCGCCACATGATGCAGATATTCCCTCATACTCCAGGGCGCTGCGTCCGAATGGGGAAACTACCACATTCTTCCTGTATAACATGCTCCTGGCAGTGCTAACGTTTGTGACGAGTAAAGCTTGGTGGGACACGCAGGAGTATTGGAAGTTGGCCCGAGGAACTAGGCTCATCCATATTCCATTTCACCACTATTTAAGGTTGAAGGAGTTGACTGGACAGTTTGCACCCTT
>JAGDQP010004870.1:62303-82157 GCA_022664845.1 Lepisma saccharinum
TGGTGCTTTTGCTCGTATTTCGCAGCTTTTTACACTTGTGTAATGTATATACTCGCTTCGCCTCATTGGGGCGCTGCCCCCAGAATTCCAAGATGGCCTCGCTGGGGCGCACCCCTTTATCGCAAATCAGGCTCCAGCTGGGAACTGTACCCTAGTAGGGGAGACGAGCCGAATTTATTCTAACTTACTCGTAATGGTACACCTTCATACCAAATTTCGTTTCTCTAGCTTCAGTCGTTATAAAGTGGGGCTTAGGCGGGCATTTTGGATAAAAGATGGACACATTTTTAACGTTTTCTTATATTTTCGTGACATACTCGTGATGATACACTCTCATACCAAATTTCATTTCTCTATCTCGAACGATGTGAAAAATGGTATTTCAGCTGCCATTTTGAATCAAAGATGGTGACTTTTTTAAAACGTTGTTATCTTTTCCTAAATTACTCTTGATAATACATCATTATGCCAAATTTCGTATCTCTGGCTCAAGCAGTTGGAAAATGGATTTATGACGCCCGCCATTTTGGATCCAAGATGGCGTCTTTAGAGATATTTTGTAATATTTTCATAATCTACTAATAATGTTGTACAGTCAAACTAAATTTCATTATTCTAGCGGCAGCCGTTTAGGCTGTGTATTCTTTAAAATTTTAGGGTTGGCGGCCATTTTGAATCCAAAATGGCGACTTTTTCAAATTTTTAAGAAGTTTTCTTAATTTGCTATCAATGATGTAGTTTCATACCAAATTTCACTGTTCTATCTTTAGTCGTTTAGGCTGTGTATTCTTTGAAATTTTAGGTTTGGCGGCCATTTTGAATCCAAGATGGCGACTTTTTCAAAATGTCGGAATTTTTCCTTTATCTACTTAGCATCCTCTACTTTCATACCAAATTTCATGTTTCTAACTTACTCCAAACATCCTAAACAATATGATGAGTGAGTCAGTCAGTCAGTCAGTCAGTCAGTCAGTGAGTGAGTGAGTGAATGAGTGAGTCAGTTAGCCTAAAATGTGCAATTTTAGGGGTCCACAACTAGAACATAGTTTGAGATACGAATATGAAATTTTGTACATCTGCACATATTTACCATATCTCCTTATCGCCAAAAGCTCATATTCCTATCTTTAACATCTTTTTTTTTACGGGGCCCCCAAATCGTCGATTTTGCCATAAACTCTTGTTCCTGTATAACATGCTTCAGGCAGTGCTGACGTTTTCTGACGTGAAGAACTTGGCTCATGCACTGCCGTGCATGTTGATATGAATAACCAACCTTTTTCTTTGTCACGTCAATCTTTCTTCTTCTTATTTGAGATAACGAACATTTCTTTGTTTATCTCTTTTGTAAATATACACTATATTATTACACTGGTAAGGTTAAAGGTTGACATTTGCACCCATTTGCTGCCGACCGAGCGGTTGTCAATTTTTCTGTATTAACTTTAATGTTTACCTAACACAACGATCTTGTGAAAAATGGAATTACAACCCTAAATATAGATAATTACACCTAAAATCATACTATTTGTTTGCATATTAACCGGAATTTCGGGATGGGGGTCCGGGCCACCCTAAATACATACGTCCATGAGTACTTTCATATCCCTCAATATCATTGTTTTTCGGTATTTTGATATTGTTCGGTATTTCGCTATATTGATATTGTTCGGTATTTTGATATTATCATTTTTTCGGTGTTATCGGTATTTCGGTAATATCGGTATTATCAATATTGCGATATTATCGGTATTTCGGTATATCGATAATTGTCGGTATCCAAAACATACCGAAAGTCGGTATGAAAATCTCAATATCGAACATCCCTACTTTTTTAACTTCTCCTCGTGTAATAGACCTATATATCCAAGAGTATCCTAGGTGAAGTCCAACATCTGTTGGAAATCTTTGTCGCATATTCCTAGAATATACCGGTACCAGTACTGTGTGGGGATAAAAACTGGCGTTCTTCGTTCTGCATTTTCTTTCCTTGAGTTTTTCCCTATCAATTTTGAAAAGTGCTTCATCGCTGTCGAAATCAAACTAGAAACTAGTGAAACAATTTGTTAATCAATTTAAGTTAAACGCTCAAGAATGACCTTCAAGAGATCACACTGATACATACTGTGGCATAATTTTAAAAGTAGGAGGTTCAAATCGGGACAAGTATTCAATGCTATGTTTATTTACAGGGTGAATCTGCTATGAAATTGGACTTTAGATTAGGTAGCATACTTTTTACTCCAGTAACTTGAACTTATTGCTGAGTTGAAGTGCTCGATAAATTGGTTCATGGTCTACGATCTATCAAACAAAACGGAAAACTAAATAAGGATGAGGACAGTTGGAAACTATTCCTTACTTAAATCGCTGCTTTCTCCAGCGTGCATTACTTTCTTCCTCCTGAATGAAAGGAAACTCATTATCAGCGTCAGACTCTTGCAAATTTCCACGAAACTTTTTACCTCCCAGGGATATCTTTCTTTCTCCTTTTCATTTTTCCCTCGCGTGTTCTGTTGTGTCCACAGAATCTTATGACCATTACGGTAACCGCTTCTTTCAAGGTACTTGTACACCTTTAGTTATTTGGCGTGTATTTGTTGTAAATAGGCCATACCTTGCTCTAACAAGGTTTAACAGCTTGACACAAATAGTTTTTCGTGTTAAAGTTGAAAGAATTCTGTCTTGAAATAAAGAAGAAAAAGAAAAAAAGATAGAACAGTTGCTGAAAAACCCAGGAACGGTAAATTTCACAGCGAGTTATTCTTGTTGTGGTCAGTGGCGGCTGACCACACAGACACACTTCTTTGTTCAGCCAATTGTCCTACTTCCTGGCACTCGTGTTCTCACACAATTGAATGTCCACTTGAGGGTCTGCTACAGGGAGAGGGACAAAACGGAAAACGGACACAAAGGTGCTTGTATCTTCCTGAAACGAAGAGTCCACCAGTCATCCCGAATTTCCAGCAACAAGCAAATGACAAGTCGCACCTGCTTTGAAAAGTGAAGAATATATTAGAAAAATTGTCCCACTGCTGCTCCGTTAGTGACTTTTCAAGCACAATTGAGTAAGGCAGAAAGTTTCATGGTTTAATTTTCATATCAGATCATATCTTTTAACATGTGTTTATATTCACCTGTTCGCGTTAACGAGGTTATTGTGTACAGTGATCGCTAAGGACCTTTTAAGGGTCCTCCACGCGCTCGCCCCACTTTCAAATATTTTTTCTAAATATTAAAAAAAAAAACAAGAGCATTATCACAAATGTTAGAACATTACAAATTAAAACTTACAAATTACTATGAAATACAATGGACAGCAATCTCGAAATCTTGTCCATTGGTGAGTGATACGGTACGTTTTCAAAGATTATGACGTCATTATTTAATCGAAGTCGACAAGATCTCGAGATCGCTGTACATTGAATTTAATAGTAATTTCTAAGTGCTAGTGCGTTATGTTCTAAAAATTTTGATAATGCTCTTTGATTCTGAAATATTTTTTTAAAAATTGTTTAAAAAGTGAGGGTGGGCGCGAGGAGTGCTCAAATCATGGGAAGATAAATCCAATGGAACGAATTATAATAAAAACTTATTAACTTTATCATATTATCCTTATTTATTTGCATTTATTTACGGGAAAAGACAATACAGCCATAGGACCACAAAATGTCATCCCAAGAATATACAATTTAATCTCAGAATCTCGTGCGAACTAAATAAACAGGAAAAACATATAAGAAGGAAAAAATTCAAGACACAAAATTTTCAGAATGAAATTTTCAAATTTTAATATACATTGATATACAATTATAAACCAAATCATCCTTGACACTCATCAAACAAAACATAAATTGAAATATATGTATATCCTTTCCAGCAAAAAAATTGGTCAAAAGTAAGACAATTGCTTAAAACATTAAAATTCATATGAATTAGCATCTACTGTCGTTAAAAAAAAAATGATTTAATTCAAACATTTTCCTTAGTTCCTTATATATAACCGCAAAGTGATTTTGAAAAGCATCTATATATTGGTTGCATTTATTTACTTGTACTGCACAACGATGAATAGGAGACGATTCACACTCTTTAACAACAAAAGGAGAATAATTTCGTATGCCATGTATTGGAACTCTTAAGTTAATTATATCAAAAGAAGGGTGATAACAATTTACGATAGAAAAAAATAATATCATAGATCACTCGTCGCTCAGACAGTTTCAAGAAACCTATTTTTTTATGTCATCTAACGATAACAATCTTAATTATGCTTAAACTTCCTTCTGAACCAAGCCAAAAAATTATTTTGTATTTTTTCTTTCATTATTTACATATATTTTATTGTTGTTCCACACAAGAATATCATATTCTAAATTAGACCTTACAATAGCATAATATAGTTAGTAGTTTACAGGTTGTTATATTTTTAAGTTTCTAGAGATTCATTTTAGGCGATCCAGATTTCTTCTTGCTTTATAAGTTATAACATCACTATGCTTTGAAAAATACAATTTATTGTCTAATAATATGCCTAAATCGTTTAATGAAAATTTCACTTCTATCAAGTTTTCTCCCAGCATATAAAGGTAATATGATAGTTTTGATTTCCTTTACAAAGAAAATACAAATGATTTATCAAGATTCAAAGATAATAGATAACCTTCGAAAATTCAAAAACTCTGTTGATATCATTTTGTAAATTTAGGTGATCATGATCATTAATGGGATAGAAAAGTTTTACATCATCCGCGTATAATAATACATTACTTACTAGAAGAATCAAAAGCCAAATCAATAATGGAGATAACAAAAAGCAGCGGTTCTAAGTTGGATCCCTGACAAATTCCTGATATTAGACCTACATTGTACATAGAAGACAAAGAACCCTTATATCTTATTATAACTCTTCTAATCTTTAGATATGATGATGATATTATTATTATCATCATCTTGAATCCGAAAAAGAAGATTGCCATATTTATGAAATATATTTTTTCTATCAGTCCTCCGTTACATTCTTTCCCCACATTTTAAAGATTATTCTTATAAAATTTGTGTAATAGATTTAATAGTGTAAGTGTAATAAGTGTAATAGCTGTATACGAGAAATTTCAGTACTGAATTTTCGTTTTGATGTGACATTTCAACAACAAATATTGCTGTGTATTTATTTTATTTTTCAGGCAAATGTGTTTACCGTTTTTTTTTTTTTTTTTTTTTTTTTTAGAACTTATGAAAGAGGGAATTACGCATAAACTGACATGTTTCTTCATCTGAATCTTTGACTCAAAGCGACGGAACGAAAGACATAAAATGTTTCAGAGATCAAAATGCATAGGGCAGGTATACTCGTAGACTGATTGTATGTACTCTTCTAACCTGAATTTATGACCTTAGTCGGTTTCATTCTCATTCAATCTTCCTTATAGAAAAAGCAGTTTTCTTTTAATCTTACCTAATTAATGACATAAAAAGCAATCTTGCCAGATCTTTTCTGAAAGATGCATTATACAACAGTCATAATTTTACCAATTTGTTGTTAAAACTTAAGATAGCGCAACAAAATACACAACTTCTTATTTAACTTCTAACAGTTTAACAAATTCTTGGGACACATGCCCACATAGCAGAGTACATCCCTGGGACGTCCCATTTAGATCCCTGGACGTCAGATTTCTCAAGCTCCCATAGCGATGTCCTAAGGACGTCCGTGGGATAACTCTGTGGCCAATACAAACAGTTCATCCCGTATGGAGGTCCCCTGGATGTCCCCCGGAAAGCCGTGCGGGATTACCTACCTGGAATTTCTATAAATTAAATCGACCTTACTATTATTATTATTTAATTAATTATAACTATACGAAGAATATGCCTTCGTATAGTTATACGAAGGATTAATTATAACTATACGTCCCATGGATGTAAACGGGACTTAAACAGGACGTCCTACGGACGTCCCGATATCCTGCCAGGAGATCCGTCAGATGTCCCTGGGACGTCATTTTGCTATGTGGGTACAAGGAACAATAGTAGTCTGCACCCAAATCCTAGATTTAAGTCTTATCTATCCCCAGAAGAAAAGGGATGGCTTGAATTAACTTCAGCAAAGCCCTGTACATTTTCAACTCATTTTTAATTGTATCGAGGCCACGTGTGCAGAATTTAACAAAAATAAAATAGATAAAATAACAAAGGCGAACGTGTGTAGCTTAAAGCTTTTTTTAATAGGATTCCAAAATATTCATATATTTCGTGTTTTATATAATCAATGAAAGATGAACACTTTTTATGTCACGTGTATTATTTGGCTTCTGGCCCCCTCAATTCTGTGGGTGCATTGAAAACTGTAATGAGTAACATTTATTTAGTTTCGAGAAAAACAGCTTTATAGATCGAAAAAGCATTGTCCCTTATGGGAGACTGTATAGAAATGCAATGTTTTGAACAACCAAATACTGTTTCCGGACAACTATTTTTAGAGAACATATGTTGGGCACCTGTAAAATCTTTTGTGGGAGTAACTCATTTCTTTTTAAATGTCACTTTTCGGGTTCTTACATGCACATTGATGAAAACAAAAACCGATCAGTAATGACTTTCAATAAATATGCAAAATTATCTGGCAAGTTCATCGCTGCAGCAACACACGTTCGTCATTGAATTATATCCTGGACAACATCAAGCCAGTTTCCATCATGAGCACCTACTTTTCGAAGATCTCTTCTAAGATTGTCCTCCCAACTGTAGTCTCGGTCTTCCCAACGGTCTCTTTTCCTTCGGCTTACCAACCAAGATGGAATATTGTCTTCGTTTTTATCTCATCCGAGCTACATGGCCTGTCCACCTTAGCCGTCGTGATTTCATTGTTCATACAACTTCGGGTGAGTCGTGCAGTCTGTGGAGTTCTTCATTATGCAGTCTCCTCCATTCTCCGATCATCTCGTTCCGTTTGGCCCGTATATATTTCTCAAAGCCTTATTTTCAAACACTTGTAATTTATTTCCATCTGCTAGGGTTGTGCTTCAACTTTCGCAACCGTGGTATTACCGGCAAAATAACCGCTCTGTATATTTTCAGTTTCTACTTCCTTGATATTAACCGCGATGTTAGAAGTTTCTATACTGAATAGGAACATGCGTTGCCCGATACTAAATGACTTTTTATTTCTGCCGTGACTTCACCTTTCCTTGTTACATATGCTCCCAAGTATTTAAATTTGCTTACTTTATGCTTACTTACTTACTTAATAATTGTTATATATCTATTACATTCATTCTCAGTGTTGCGGCTTGTTATCATGTGTTTTGTTTTCTCTATGTTTACCTGTAGACCTATTTCACCTACTAAGATATCGGTGTTACTTTGTAGTTTCTCTATATCCTCCCCTATTAAAGCTACATCATCCGCGTATACGAATAGTTGAACCTAGCCAATCATAGTCCCTTTTTGTCCTCTTTTATTTTTAGACTTGCATATTCTAACGCAAAGTTAAAGAGTAATGGTGATAAGGCATCACCTTGTTTCATTCCATTGGAAATCTCGAAACTATCTGACATAATATCACCTATTCATACTCTGCGATATCGCTGAGACACATCCTCACTAGTCGAACCAGTTTCTTCGGAATTCCAAATCGTACCAGGAAACTGTATAACTTTTCCCTTTTGAAAGAATTATATACTTTCTTAAAATCAATCAACAGTTGATGAACTGTCCCATTGTATTTCCATTTCTTCTCTCATATTTGTCTCAAGACAAATATCTGATCCAAAGTGGATATTCCAGATTTGCAAAATAAATAAATAAGAATAAAAGATGGAGTGTAAGCTTAAAGAACACTCAACCGAAGAGATTTGAGTGCGGCTTTTCATTTTATATCCAGAGCTGAAACCGAGTTACTTTTGCTGACCCGGTGACCCGGTCTCACCTGAACGTAGGTGACCCGATCGTAAACTTGACCCGGTCTGAGAACTATAATGAACTGGAAATTTTCGGCCACGTATTTATCATGCCATGGGCGCAATACCTCCGATCCCGGTCACCCCTGAAAGAAACACTGTTCAAACGCAAGGAAAAATGGAAAACTCCAGGTCAGACCGAGTCCTATTCCTAAGCATAGACCCGGTTCAAAACTTAACCCGAATGACTAGATTGACCCGGTGCCCCGTTTCAGCTCTGTTTCTAACCCTTGTCCTGCTATCCACGCGAGGTCTCTACACCTAAATGTTACTATAAAAAGCTAACTGAAGAGAAGAAATGTAACACTAGAAAATGGTTGAACATTGTGTTGATGATGATTTACCTACATGACGTGATAAATCATCTACTTCTGATAATAATTAAATAGAGTTATTATTTAGCAGAATTGCAGAATACAATTATTCCTCTCTTATACATTTTAGCAAATTAAAAATAGCACTGAATACTATTTAATATCTTTTGATCTTTTAGTCAACAGTTTGAAGAAACATGTCAAATATTGATGACTAGATTGCATATCCTCGTCGTTCTCGCAGAAGCTACAAACTCCTAATTACGCTGTTTTCAATTATAGGCTATATTCATTGAGGAAAGAATGTTTAAAAGGCAACAAGAACTAACTGATATTGCCATCCATTTGCATTGCCCTCCCAGACGATGGCATATCATCTGGTTGGTTCTGTCTGATTATAATATTAATCTCCTCAATATTTAATCTGTATAACTGAACAGAGCAAAATTTAGAGCTAGTGACTTCTTCCTGAATGACGACAATATTGTATGCTTGTGCTCGTAATTGATTTGTTATTCAAAACGACGAATCTATTGAGCATAAAACTATGATATTATTATGCATTTGAGGAGCTTTTCGCCAATCGGCATGTACTGCTTTCAAAATAAGCTCCTCGGTTTTTAGGTATAATACAACCGTTAAACCAGGAATTTTTGTTTCCTTTTCCACCCTCCCACTTTCCAGAATACATGCTCAGCCTTGAACTGCATAATGGACGAGTAGTGATTTCATTGGTTTGTGTTTGTGTAAGTATCATGCACAAAATAAATTCAGGGTAATTCCTTCTGAATGCCTGACAGAGCGGTAGACGTCCACTAACCCAGAAAAATATCCTTACAACTGAAAATTTTGACTGGAGTCTAGTTTCCCTAAGCAAACTGACAGTTTAGTAGTGACAGAAAATAGTACTGATTAAGTTAATTACATGTTTGTGCCCTTGACATGCATATGTATTCGCCTATGACAAACTTCGACTAATGAATTTTACTAGGAAGGCCAAACCCTTCCCTCACCCTCCGTCTATGCAACTGGAATGGTTATATAGTTCATCTGAGAGAAATTTTGACTCACACCCGAGTGCAAGAGCGAAAACACTATTGACTTATCTTTTCCCATTCTAATTTCCATACTTTCTAGCCAATTGTTTGGATGCAGATTGTATTGTAGAAAGAAAAAGTCCCAATTCGTCTTGAATGCTTGATATTTCTTATATGTATACAATTATTTAAAAAAAACTCAAATAAAATTCAGAATTATTTGTATATCATTGATAGCATATACAACGAAATTTCAACGTTGTGTGTGAAGTTATCACACTAAATGTTATCCGTTCACTACATTTAAGGAATATTTTGTGTCGCCATCCAAACAACGGTCGACTACCATTAAACAAACTGAAGGCTATCTTTCTAAGACAATTCTGCACTTACAATAAAAAAAAGAAACCTACTCTTTTCTCAATTATAAATAATAAAATCTATTATTAAGATGTAATATGTCATAGAACTAAGATTTCTCTCTCTAAAAAGAAAAGAAAGAATGAAATAATGAGTTCATAAAAGTACTAGTAATCTGACGCAGAATAAAATGATATCTGGTTGTTGTAAAATAATGGAACTAAAACGAGGTTGTTGAAAGCAGCACTTAAGATAATATTAGGAAAGACATTAAACATTTTTGTCATTCTTTTTTCGTTTCAACTCAAAAGAAATACTTATGGAGTAACATAGGTTTGGCCTTTCTTCATATTGCATTTATTTAATATCTTAATTAATTTATTTGCATAAATAACCTGGATTAATGGGACTTTTTTCGTGCGCGTGAAATTCCGAGTAGAAAGTTGAATAATGTTCAGATAAGAAAAAATAATACAATTTCGAAGAAAAAATGAAAAGTTTATTTTAACTACTTGTCGTAAGTCATTACTTAACATGTTATTGAGGATAATTTGTGTGTTCCAAGGGGACGATTACGTCATAAGGTGAAGCTGAAGGCTATACCTGGGACAGTTCACTAGAAAAATAATGTATGCCAGATAAAAGTGAAGTTTCTAACAGAACAATACTCATCACAAAGTGGTTAGAAGAGAATTGTCTTTGTAGCGAAGTAAATATTGATAACAAATCCTACAGGAGGTAACAGAGCGGTTCCATGCGCTATGCATTGACATTCAGAATTGCCTTATAACATCTCTGATAATTACGTTTTTTAAAAAAGCGACTTGAGCACATGGTATGATAGAAGGGACATTGCGGATTACGTTCTCGGTGAAAGAACATGTAAGCAATAGAAATACTATATACTATTTAATGTTAAAGTTTCCATCACACTGACATTTTTGCAATCCGCAATTGGACTGTGACATACAATTTCCCCAAACTCTTTTAAAGTATTATATTGGCCCAACAAAATTTTTATCTTCCAACAAAATTGGACAAAACCTTGGTCCAATTATCTTCAGTACTATCACCTATATTATGATTCTTGAGAGTCTTGGAAACTTGTAGGTTGTTCATACGGTTAAGTAAATGAGTCTGAATACAATTCTAAGACTTCTGCCCTAATAAAATTAATCTTTTCATCTTTGGCACAAGATGGTTGGTTAGATCAGCAGGTTTACTAAAGTGTTGCTCCTTAGTACTGTATACAGACCTACTTACCAAGGAAGTACCGGAAATGACTTCTGCATGAGATTTTTGTTTAATGACGATTGCACAGTGTCCTCCCAGTTTACTATTTTCTTGTATAAGTGTGATAAAATCTTCTATCAACGAACCTAATTGTTCCTACAACACCAAACCTAATTTTTCCACCAATGTATCGATCTGAGAATTCGGTATAGGCTATGGTTGAAATTTTGCACAACAGTTTTTCAAGGTGACTGAAATGCTTTGTTTTGTATCAGTTGTTGAATTTTGGATTTTATTGATGGCCTTTAGGCATCTAAGGCTCAGGGCGTAATGGAAGAGACGAAAGGATTCGGATAGGTGTTCGCCAGGACCTATATTGAAGGTGCCATCCCGGCATTTGCCTGGTGTGACTGAGGCAAACCCTGGGGAAACCTCGGTCAGGATGGTCCACCTCTAGGATCCAACCCACGACCTCTGGAATGCTACGCCAATGCTCTACCACTGACCTACGGTGGCTTGGTGTCAGTTGTTTTCGGACCATTTGATGATAAGACTGAATTCTCATTCTTCCCTCGTAGTCATGCACGGCACTTATAACTAAATGTTTCGTTTTTCATAAAGAATTCTTGACAATATTTAGGCAATCTTTTACACAGAAACGAACATTTACACAATTCACAAGCCAAATTTCCGTAGATAAA
Organism: Lepisma saccharinum; assembly: GCA_022664845.1. NCBI lineage: Eukaryota > Metazoa > Arthropoda > Insecta > Zygentoma > Lepismatidae > Lepisma > Lepisma saccharinum. The sequence goes on from JAGDQP010004870.1 coordinate 73,910, forward strand.
TTTGGGGCATATTCCACAGCAATCCTTAGCGGGTGCTATCTATCTATCGTGACGTCATCAGCAAGAGAGATTCAATTACATATCGGTCTCTTCTTTTTGGCGATGTTAGTGTGGTTTCTTGTGACAGTATACTTTATTTTATTGTCTAACGTTTCCGTGAATATATCAGCAATGTAATAGTGCAATCAGTGTGTACAGTTTGGCTATCTATAGCAAGCAATTGCTATTTTTCTGAAGTTGTGGTTAATTGTTTACCTCGCGTTGACAATCATGGCCGCGCGGAGTGATACAAGAGGTGCACCGACAGGTTTTCAAGCTACGGAAGCCATGCAGATTCTTCAAATATATCGTCTCACAAATCATCAACTCATCAATCTAATACTGTCTTATTGAATGATAAACAATCTACTGTAAGTACTGTAACGAACAATAACTTAGCAATCGTTTATGACGCTATAGTAGGTTTAAATTTGGAGGACTATTTACTCGGAATCGTTCAAGTTATCGGCCCAGAAAATATTGCTCACGCATCGAGAATTGCAGGGTGTATGTATATCGCTACTCCTACCTTATTGGACAAACTGCTGGATCGCGGTGACTTTACAGTCAAAGATGATATTTTTGTTCCCTTACGAAAATATGTTCAATATGCTACTAAGGTGATTTTATCGCATGTATTGTCAGTCATACCAGACACAGTTTTAAGTACAGCGTTGGCCCGCTATGGTAAAATTGTTAGTCCTTTTAAGCAGATCTCTATGCGCAACATCAATCACTATCGCACATAAAATCTTTTCGAAGATTAGTGTACATTTTGTTTTCAAAACCTGAAACAGTTCCTGGCTCTATTCCCATTACGTACGAAGGAACATATTACACAGTCTTTAATTCTAGTGACGAAATGAAATGTTATTTGTGTAATCAAGTTGGGCATTCGAGTCGGTTTTGCCAGTCAAAAGCGAACTCTCTATCAACCACTACGAGCAACCAGCAAGTTTCTCATGGTAACACACAAAACGAAACACAAAAGATGGTTTCTTTATCGACTTCTGAAGCACAGTCTTACTCAGTTGTTGCAAACGCCAAGGTTAACGCAACAAATTTTCCTTCCCTACCCAACCTCTTTCTCTGCTAGTTAAGACCTTGAACGAAAAGACAAAACAAACAGTTTCTCCTCAATTGACGAAGTTAGAGTCTCCTATTGTGCAAGGAAGACAACCTATTCCTTCAGTGGCCCCTACAGAGTCTTCTGAGTCAAGAGAAGTTTTGTCTGTCTGTCCGACAGAAGAAGCTACCGAAGTTATCACTGTCTTACAGCATGAATCAATTTCTGCCGCAATTCCTATGCATTCAGAATCTGTTCCAATTATTAATCAGTCTCAAGCCTCACCTGAAGATAAAGTTTCGGATCTTTCATCCCCACCGTTTGCACATCAAGGGATGTCATCCCAAAAACCAGAACCTGACGATCCTATAGATTAATCTTCACATCTTTCTTCGAGTGGAGGAGTAGGGATGAAAAGACCTATCTCTCCAACCCCTATAGACAGTTCCCTTAAAAAAGATAAAACTGTTGGTGTTAGTGATGACACTTGATGCAGCCAGTTTTCCTCTAACATGTAAATTATAAAATCTGCCTATCATTATGTAAATTTGTACTACATTAATTTGATTATATGTAAATAATTGTGTTATGTTATATTTCTCTTTCTGATTTCTCCCCCCTCTTCGAATGGTCGACTATACTACTACTTTACTTCTGTCTTCTGAATGTTACGTTTCTAAATGTGATAAGGGTTTCTGATTTAAATGAATATGTATTAAATTAGGTGAATATGTTTATATATGCAAGGTTTCGGTATCGAACCTCGATGTCGTGGATCAATATATATTAATTTGTGTAGAATTAATTATGTGGTTTTGGATTTATTTCAGCAAAAATATCTCCAATGTTAATTTTTTAGATAGCTGGAAAGTTGCTATTTCTTGTGTGTTCAGTCCACCAGAGACGGGTGCAACGATGGAAATATTCCAGTGTAATGGGACTCACCCGATTTCTTTGTATTATCATGTATTTTGCCATTGCAGCAACTAGAGAAGTCGAGGCTAGGAAATTGAGGCCAAGTGTGTGGGCGAGTCCAAAATCTGGAGGTAGAGTACAATTTTGAGTGGGACACCGTTTCGTTTTCTCTTCTTCGTTTTCATTTTCTTTCTTTTCTATTCGTCTGCTGGATTCGGTTTTGTATTAGCGGGTCTCGAGCATATTACCACAGAACGACTGAGCTTTTGGAAGGATCAACACCTCTCCCGGAGAACCTCTCACCAGCAATGCGGCGATTTCAAACATAGTAGCGAAATAGTGCTTTTAACTTAGTGCAATTTTTGAAAAGTTGGAGATAGAATCTGGAAGACAAAATATGTGTGAGAGATTGTAGAGAGGGCAACAGGGGACTTGGCCAGAAATATGTGCGTGAGTACTGTCCTTGTTACCCGTTTTATTTGAAGTCAAACCGACGTTAACAACACCTGACTCGCGATTTAAACCTGGGTTGGGAATTTATTTACTAATCTCATGTCTTTGTTTCAGCACTAGCACACAAGAAGAGGAGTCAAGGTGTGCGTTACTAGCATGGTGCTAATCTGAATACGAGCGAGGAGTCAAGTGAGCTAGCGGTAACCCTGGTGTTGCCTGCAAGATTTGCTAGTAAACAAGATTTCCTCCCAAATCTCAGTACAGTGCACCCCCATGTGTTGGGAAGCTGAGTTACATCCTGTGTTAGGTTTGTCCATGAGAAGGTGTGCAAGCCTGGTTTGTAATTCGCTAATGTGTGTTAGGTTTCATCTAAACTTACACGTATAAGGGGTTCGTTCCCGATTGATATTGTGAAATGAACCAGGGGTTGGGTTCCATCCCCGCGATAAATTAACTTGTAACTTAACGGGTACGAATATAAGAATTTATTTCAATTTGTCCTTTGCCTCCACGTCGACGACGAATCTGGAAAAGAAGATCGAGCTTGTAAATATATTAATAAACTAAATCATATTTATATATCAAAATAATTGTTATAATTAGTTATAACCTTTCTTGACCTAGTCTATAAAATTTGTATGGTAATTTGCGAGTCCCATTACCAATGTTAGGTAAGAAAACCTGCTCTGGGTTTTCTTAGCTAACTCTTACTCAACTCTTTTGAGCAAATTTGAACTGATCTTTTCGTGGCGTAAGTTCTTCTAAAAAAAGAGCAGAAAAGTCACAAACTTCACACTTCATCCGTTTGTTCGGATATGTCATTTTCATCCCTCAAGGACCTTGATGAGCTGGAAGTAGAACTTTTATCTCAATGGTGTGATGTATCTAACTGGACTGAGGAAGAATTTCAACAATTCTTGGCTCACAGTAAATGTTTGAAAAAATCATGCATAGTGTAAAAAGGTTTCAAGTCAAACCCAAGTCTTTGCTTGATACACTACAGGAAAAAAATCCCGATGCTACTGACAATAACCTACGAAGACGCATCCAGCGTATAATTAAAGCTATTGAAGATGAAAGTGTGTAAATTAGTGTTGTTATCGTTTGTGCTTCTACTTTTTATTTTTCTAATCGTGGGAGTACTTTCGTTAATACAAAAGGCCTAGTATCAATGCACAAACAACTTGCTCACAGTTAAAGGCCGCTCTAGACGATAAAATTTATCGTACGATAAATCTTAGCGAAAGCAGTTTGCCAGGGTAAAAAGGAAAAAGTTATGGATTTATACCATAGCATGTTGCCCTATTGTAGCATTCTTGCTTTCACACTCTGGCACTACTGCTAATCGTAAGATTCATCGTAGCATAAATGCTGTCGTCTAAAGCGTCATTTACTTTATACAGCGTTCTAAGGCTTCCCTTGTATATGTACAAGAAACTAATTTAAATACTGCACCTGTTAATTCTAAGTTAAATGACTTTGGATTTTGAATTAATCCGCCTGTAAATGCAAGCAGCGGAACTGCTATTATGATAGAAAATAATTTATTCCCTTTTCGGAATGTTCTAAGGCACACGATTATTATAGAAGGTTATTTACATGCTTTGATAATTCACTCTGGTGATTATACGTTTTCTCTTAATGTATATATATGTCGCAAGACGAGAATGCAGGTATCGCTCTTATTAATGCGTTAGATACTTACGTTCAATCACTCAATTTAGACTTTTTTTTCTGGGAGGAGACTGGAAGATCGATATAATTGTCTTGAACATAAACATAGGCTAGTAAAACAGATCTTATCTTTTTTTTAGAAGAATATGATCTAGTTGATATTTTGCGTTTTCATAAACCAAACGCCCGACAGTATATTTATTGAGGTAAGTTTAATCAATTTCCGCGCAGTCGCCTGGACTGTTTTTATTTTTCCGGTACTTTCTCCCAATTTTTTGGCCTTCCCATTGTCATTCCTTCTTCTTCCGATCATGACAGAATTTTCTTTAATTTCCAACTCTTTCCTGTTCCCTTAGAAGCTCATATTGGCATTTCCCTAACTATGTGATGCAGCATGATGACTTTAATCAAGGTATAATATCGTTAATTCAACATTACTACTATTTAGCAACCAGTTCAGGTGGAATTCTTAGTCTATGGGACACGTTTAAATCAGAAACTCAAGATACAGCAAGACGTTTTGCAGCAGCTCAACGAGAAAAAGTAAAGGTTTCCTTTCATCATATACAAGCTATAGAAAATGAGTTGGCTCAACTTATGTATTCCTCTCCTACGACGACGCATGATATTCATTTATTTTGGTCTCGTAGGCTAAAACTGTATTTTCAACAAACACATGATTAGTTGCTATCGGAAAATATTGTAGTATCAAATGAATTTAATACCAGCTCCGAGCAATTTTTTCGAACAATTACAACTAGAAAGGTTGCTCATAGTATTCAGAGTTTAAGAGTAAATGGACGCATGACTACAGACCCTACTCAAATTAGACTAGAAGTTCGTAATTATTAACTAACATTATATGCTACAGTTAAAACGTCTTTTTCAGATTTAGATCTTTGGACCTCTTTACCTTCCCTTTCTCCATTGGCCTTAGATAAGTACGATGCTACCAGTACACATGACGAGTTTAAAGTTGCAGTGTCTCAACTTCGTCACAATATAGCTAGCGGGCTAGATGGTTTAACAGCGGAATTTTTTCAACATTTTTGAATGATGATGCTTTATCTGGTGATGCTTCAAGCTTCCCTCCGCTCAGGACATCTTCCATCATCCATGTACCAAGCAGTTATCATTCTATTACCTAAAAAAGGTTATCCTATGGACCTGAAAAATTGGCGTCCTATTTCTTTGTTGCCTGTTGGTCATAAAAGTTTGGGCAAAGTTATGGCAAATCGGCTTAGCATTGTTTTACCTGACATTGTTTTGCCCTCGAAAAGTTATTGCATTCCTGGTCGTACGATTTTCGATAATTTACACACTATACGTGATACCATCCATTATGCGAATACACTGAACACTTGACCAGCAAAAGGCTTTTGATATGTTGAGTCATCGTTATCTTTCTCATGTTTTCCAGGCGTATGGTTTTGGCCCATTTTTTATTCAGTTATTTACTTTGTTGTATTCTAAGACTCAAAGTTTAGTTCGAATACATCTCACTGCACCTTTTCCTTGTCAACGTGGCGTGAGACAAGGTAATCCATTTTCCGCGCCGCTTTTCTCACTAGCTATCGACCCTTTTCTACGACTTTGTGAACGTCGTCTTTCTCCTTACTCTCTACCAATTGGGGATACTCATTTAATTTATTCAGCTTATGTGGATGATTGTAGCTTTTACATAAGTAAAGATGAGGGTTTTCAACAGCTCAATGATGTCTTCCAAGTTTACAATGAAGCCTCCGGATCCATTTCAAATTCTGACAAATCAATATGTCTTCCCCTGTAGAGCCTGGTAAAGCATGTCGGATACACCTCTGAATTTTTTTTTGGTACAATCAAGGAGGAAAATTTTTAGGAGTCTTTTTGGGCAATGACCCTGAATGGGAAAGTCAGAATTGGGCTCAACTTCTCACAGATATAAACCACGTTCTATCGAGATGGACTCGTTTTCTTCCTTTCTTATCTTATCGTGGCAGAGCCCTGCTCGCCAACCAATTTGTCGGTTCCCGACTAAATCACCGTCTGATTGTGCTCTCTTATCTTTCCACCTTCGTTTCTACAGTTGTGCATCGTCTGCAATCTTTTGTCTGGAATGGCCATCATCGGCTACACACAAAATTCTTACATGTTTCTATACTAGACGGAGGTTTAGGCCAACAGCATTTGCCGTGTCGGTTACATACTCTTCGATTGCAGTTTATTGACTCATATCTACATGGAACTTTATGCACCGCTGTACGACATCTTAGAGACTTTTTCTTTTCACAACTTTTTGATTTACAGGGTCCTTCCTTCTTCTTGTCTGACATATTTCCTCCTCGCCAATTACTTACAAATACCTTTTATAATAGTTGTGTAGATAGCTGGATGTTTCTCAAACTTCAGCTTCAATATCAGCAATTGTCTATGGATTATCTAAGACGTCTTCCTATAATATATTGCTCTGTATCAAAGCTCGCTAATTTATTTCTCTCTCCTGATTTTCTGCGTTCGAATTAATTTACGCGTTTTAGGACAGTTGATGCATGAGGACGGCACCTGGAAAACAGTGTCTGATTTTGATCTTACAGCTGAAAGGGCGTGTACCATAAGACATTTTCATATCTTTTTGACCAGACTTAGACACAAATGTACTGATTTGATATCGAGTGTTCGTAGGCAACCAGTCTTGTCCGTCATCCCTTTTACGTACATATGTATCCTCTCAGGTTTTTTCTCCCCTTTTCCCCTTACAGAGAAAACAGCTTACTTTTGCCCTTCTTTCTCTTCTCATGCCAACACAACCTCAACCTACTTCATTTGTTATACCTACATCAAAACCTCCATTTCGTACTTGGTATTTCACTAGAAGTGATTCTCGAGATATTGGAATAACATGGCGCCTCATCTGTGGAAGAGTAGTTACCCCAGCATTGTTACACAAATGGAACAAATTGCCTACAGCTCAATGTCCTTGGTGTCCGACTGTCCAAACTGAAAATGTCCAGCACATGATTTTTACATGTGACGCGCCGACCGGGTGGCCGAGTGGTCTGCGGCGGTAGGCCATCGGCTCGAAGGTCCCGGGTTCGGGTCCCGGCAGGGGCATGGATGTGGATTTTAACACTTAACAGTTAAAGATGAATCATGACGGGCCGAAGTCAAAAGTTACTAGACTGGTCCATATAAAAATAAAGTTTTTTTTACATGTGACGCAGTAACACCTCTTTGGCGTGTCCTCAACCTTTTTATTATGAAGCTCCTTCACTTCACCTCCTTGTTTCTTGAACATAAATTTTGCGGAATTCATGGACGAACATATGCAGTTATTTTGTCATATTATTTATTGATTTTAGCGTGAAGTACTATCTGTAGTCATGCGTCTGTTTGCCTTCGGAAACTCCTCCTCCTAGACCTTCATATGTTAAAATTTTCAAAGCCCGTCTACGTCATCGCTTGTACATAGAATATTAATTTTTGTATGCTTTAAAACAAGGCAATCTAAAAGATTTTTTATCATATTGGGGTTTTTCAAATGTATTGTTTACTTTGTTGCCTACTGGCATCCAATTTCATTTTTAACTTATGTTAGTAGTAATTAGTAGTGTTTTTGTGGACCAAGTATGATTTTTATTTCTTTTTTGAAACACGTGATGTAAGAATTTAGTTTCTCGAGCTAGAGTTAGTTTTATAGACTAGTGCATTGTAATTGAGTGAAATACTCACAGATCAATAAAATGAATGAATCTATCAATCTATCTATCTATCTATCTATCTATCTATCTATCTATCTATATATATATATATATATATATATATATAACTAACTAACTCTATGGCTTATGGAACTCGCAAGTTCATCGCCGCAGTAACAAACGTTCGCCATTGGATTCTATCCTGGGCAGTATCAAGCCAGTTTTCATCACGAACACCTACTTCTCGAAGATCTCTTCTAATATTGTCCTCCCAACGACGTCTCGGTCTTCCCAATGGCCTCTTTCCATCGGGCCTTCCAACCAGGATAGAATATAATCTTCGTTTTTCCCCCATCCGAGCTACATGCCCTGCCCACCTTAGTCGTCTCGATTTCATTATTTTTACAACATCTGGTGAATCGTA
>JAGDQP010004871.1:0-11580 GCA_022664845.1 Lepisma saccharinum
TTTTCGCTCTTTACTATCAATTGTATCTGTACCTACAGAGGCTTGATGTACAGAAAAAATCGGAAGTTACCTCCATTTCAACTTTGGGAGATAATATTTCCTTTTTCAGATTTGCGAGTTCTTCGGGTAGGAGATTGCGGGTCTCCGCCACCAAAGCAGGAAGAAGAGTATCAACCAGATGAATGCTTTGACTACGGAATCGAAGAAGATGGTCTCATCATGTGTGGATCAGATGGCAAAACATACCGCTCAGCCAAACAGTACGCTTGTGCAGTTAAAGAAAATGGAGATTGGTATAGATGTAGGTATAAAATGACACCGATACGCTCTTTCTGCCAATATATATAATTTACAAATGATGGTGACAACACACTGCATTGAGACTCCTATGATTAGTCAGTTGTTCGGCTATCCATACACCGTAATCAAAAAGTATGAATACACAAATCGGAGAATAATAGAGCTAAGCATTTTTGCTGTAGCAATACGAGTAAGATATTTTGATGATCTCAAGAGCAAAGAACACTGGTCCCGTGAACCCGGCGATAACATCACGGACCTCGAATCGGCAACGGGTAGGCAGGTGAATTCAAACCCTACGGTCGACCATTCGGACTGAGGATTTCCAGCGTTTTCCTCAGATTCACCAGGTGAAAGATGGGATAGTACCTTAAGTAAGGCACTGGTCGATACCTTCCCCATCATCTTCCCTACCCTACCCTGATCTGAATCAGAGATGCTTAAAGGTCTCAAATCAATTTAATTCAACGAGAACCAAGCAGAACCGCGAAAAATTAAAACACGGCAGCGTTGCCAACCATTCATTAGCACATTATATCATCTCAGTGTTACAATTACGCTGCTTCCTACGAAATTATTCCAAAATTGATTGTCATTAATTCTGGTCACAATGTAAAAGGGAATAAGTGAAAAATCACATTTGTTTAAAAGAGGGGAGTGAGCTTTATCTGGCGTTCCTAATGCACAGATGTTTCTCTAGGGTGTCAACCTAAATAGCCCTATTCTCTGACACCCTAGAAAAACATCTATTCATTAGGAACCCTATGTAAAGCTCACCCTCTTTAAAAAATGTGATTTTTTACTTATTCTATACGTTGTGACTTCAGAATTGTTCTAAATGTATGGTATAAATCAGTCATTGCCGTCTGGCATTTATTAGTCTTCGTTCTTGTCTGGTTTCGTCCATAGGCATTAGTTGTCCTTCTTTATCCTGTATGGACATAGCTCATGTAAGCACTAAACAGGATATGTTCCGTAAAACTTCCTCTTTGTTAGCTCTTTTCCAATTTCCTGTCGGTTATACTATCCAATAAACCACCACGGCATCCCCAAAAATCTCCCTTGAAACTGGGATATCTGGGTTCGAGTCCCAGCCATGCAGGTTGTCAATGTTTCTGTGTTAGCTTCAACCATCAAATATTGTCCGAAACTACATATTTAGTAACATAGTAAGAAAGATATAAGAACAAAAGGAAATTAAAATTGAGTCATGTATTCTTTTATTATTCTAACAGGATGAAATTTCAATATCTCACAGACTCCACTAACGCACTCGAATTTTCTGATTGGCGTTTAATCAATATTTATGATGAAAAAAACTTTGATTAACGTGATCCTGAAGGTTAATTACCAAAGATTATAAATGAAGCTGATGTCATTATCAGCCGAGCTAATATAGGTTTAATGTATCCATACCAGGTCACGAGGAGTCAGTTCATTTTTCTAATGCGAGTTTAGTCATAAATCACGGTATGTTGCATATAAAACTATATATTGAGAAATTAGTTAAAGTATTTTGATTTGTAAATATATATTCTTTCGTTTGTGCAGTTATTGAAATATCTGAGTAGCAAAAGAAAGTTTTTATTCTCACAGGTGTTGTTCTAGTGTTTTAACGAGAGCAGTTGGTGCTGCAAAGCAAATTTAGACATCATACGACTATATCTTGTGTTTTCCGTTTCGGCTTTGTTAGCATACGATTTAAAGCCTCAGCAGCAAATGTTGTGAAGATTTATAGAACGGCTCTATCCGTCGACAACTTTCAACTCATGAACTATTATAGGACTAAAAGGGTGGTTCAGGTGTCAAATTATTTATGCATGCAAATTTTGGTCGCTCGAGCGCAATTGCTTTGGGCGATATCGTTGATATAATGTTAGATTCTTGTCTGTGGAAAGTGACAAAAAAAAGTGTGAAAATACCCTTCTGTTTCAGAATTGCTGAAAGAAATGGAAAGGAAATACACAGTAATGGGTACTGGAAGCAAGGTGCTACCTGCTGGAGGGTTTGCTCGTCATGACCGTCATCTTGAAGTACCCCAAATATTATCTCGATTAATTTTCTTAAATAGGAAGGAGTCGTTTAATATAAGTAACCAATCTGGGCTAGAATTTTACTCTAGTTCTAAAACTGCCTGTAATCTCTGCTTTCATACTTAACAGTAGACAAATAATTACCGTTCGGGTAGCTTTGTTGGCAAGCCAGTAACACATTATAAGTCCTACAGTGAAACATAAAAGAAGACAATATGTAGAAAATGGACCTAGATCATTCTTTCTCACAAGTAACCTTATTAATGCTTCAAACTGCTTTTTCGACCAAACTTGGTGGAGGTGTAGAATACATCAGAAATACATAATAAAGCATGATTAAAAGCGCTTTCATCCATAAAGAGGGGCGCAGTGGCCAAAAGTTTGATTCATACGAATAAGTACTTATAGTGTGACCTAAGTCGGAAACAACACGTTTGTTTGTAAAAATATTTGAAATAATGGAAAACAAATATACAGGAACGGATACCAGGTCAATACTCTTTCTTTTAGGACATAAACATTGGATATGTGGTTCCCAATACTCATCACGTGTACATTGTATCTTCATTGCTTGCACTGTTTCAAGAATAACAGAATGTTTCTAGACTTTTCAATCAATTACGTACACTAATGGCACATCTCATGATCTCTTTCAAAAATAATTTTATGGCAAAACTGGCCTCTCCAAAGTATTTCTGGTAAAAGTTTACCCCGATTGATATGTTCCATGACCCATTTAAAGAAATCGAGCAAGATTGAAGATGGCTAGCTTGAAGATGGCGGCCATGAGAAAAGTATCCTATAGAAGATAGCACATTAACCCGGTATCCATTCATGTATATTTGTTTTCTATTGTTTCATGCATTTTATATATAAGCGTGTGTTTTTCGATGTATAATACAATATAAGTACTTATTATGAATCAAACTTTGGGTCCCTGCGCCCGTCTTTATGGACGAAAGCACTTTTAATCATGGTTTATCATGGTTTCCTGATGTACCCTACACCTCTACCAAGTTTGGTCGAAAAAGCCATTTTAAACATCGATATGGTTACTTGTCAGAACTTACTGAGGTTTGTTTGTTTTACTAAAGTGTATGAAAATTTTAATGTATCTTTTCGAGGTCCATGCTCATTTTCCCAGAAAGCTAACCTACCGACATTATACTACTACCCTTCAACTATCACTTTCTTCATTCAATTTGACTTTTGATAGACCTTGATCGTTATTTCAATGTGCCCTTCAATTTACCTATGTGTAATTGGTGAGGGGACATTATTGTTCACCATTGGGCCTCGTGTTTCTGTATTGACTATATTTGGTGTGTCTACGTGTATGTCCATTTAGTGATCTGCGGTATCAGAAAGTTTGAGAAATTCTGCCCTATATATTACCACTGTATTTGTTTACTTATTTAGCTTTAATACCAAAACATTAAATGTAAGTTTATGCATATAGAAATTATTTGAGAGATAATGTGTAGCTTCTTTTTTTTAGATTTCATCAAGCGATTGGGCACCCAATGCGAATTAATGGATGATCCGTGTGAGATGTTAAAGCTTGGTCCTGAAACCTACGAGTCTGATCCGATTTGTGCCACAGATAGAATAACATACTCCAACCCCACGGCTTTAATGTGCGCCATGCAAAACGATCCAAGTAAGGAATACTCTTACTTTCTCTAGATCACTTATTCATTATATTCACTATGTACAAAATTCATTTGTGTACACTAATATTTGAATCTTGGAGAATTAACACAATCAGTTAGTTATTTCTTCAGGATTCGAATGTAGCCATATTGATCTCTTTCCCATTTTGCGAAACGCTATGACTTTTAAAACCCTCTAAATGAATATCCTTTTACAGTATTGATATATAGTAACGTTAGTCACAGCCAAATTAGATATTTTCCTACTTTGTTTGCTATAGTGTAGGGCTATGAGGGTAAGGTTAGATGTAGTCCATGTGTAACCACCTCGGCCGTAAAGTATGGTCGAAACGTAGAAGCAAAGACACTTATAGACCATTTGTTAAACATAGGACTTCATGCAGAACCATGACACAACACTTTTCATAGTCAAAAGATAGCATATATTTCCCAACTAAATTATCCATCCACATACTACAGACTAGGGATGTTCGGAATTCCGGGATATTTCGGAATACCAATTCCGGAACATCGGAAAGTCGGAATTCTGAATCTTTAATCTGAATTTAATTTTAAAGGTCTCTAACGTAAAGGATTTAGGCAACTTTGGCTCAGGCCGTTTGGATGATAATGGATGATCGGTGAAATGAAGAAATTGGGAGGAAACGGGAGAACCCCGAGAAAACCCACGCACATGGTGTTTGTCCGCAACAAAACCGACACGGCACGAACAGGGATCGAACCAACGACCCCAAGCGCAAGAAGTGAGAGCTTTACCATTGAACCACCACGGCCCTCGGAATTCCAGAAAGTCGTAATTCTGGAATGTTGGAATTTCAGAAAGTCCGAATTCCGAAATTCTGGAATCCAAGTAATTCCGAATCACGGAATTTACTTCGGACTTCGGAACACCCATACTACATACACTGCTAAAGTCAGAATGACACCCAGCATGAGCAAAAGATGCCAAAAGGTCTTCAATAAATAAATCCATTCAATCAGAATGACACAAAGAATTTGCACATTAGTGAGTTTGAAGCAATAATATCGGCCTAAGCCTTAGATGCCTAAAGGCCAAAAGTAAAAATTCAATTCAATTAAAGCAATAATACTCATTTCCATATGGGTTCCAAATTCAGTCCTTTAGGTCATCTAAATAATACGCATTTAATCCTGATTCTATATAAATAGACACACCATATGAGTATTCCAAATCTAGCGACGTCGGCTTATTTCACGTATATTTTCAAACAAATCTCTACAGTAAGTAATCTGTGGTTCTCTATTTCAAAGACATTCAATTCATAGACTAATAAACCAAAGATGCCTCAACATTACCAACATATAGCAAATTAATAACTATGTTGATCACGGCTGCCACCCTACTAGATTTGTTTTATTGATGTATTTGGGAATTTTTACTTGGCATACGTCTGCCAGAGGTGGATTTTGAAAGATAATGTTTTAATTTATTTCTGAGTTACGTTTGCTTTTACACATTGTTCTTTTATAAAAGTTTCTGGCTTGATACTAAAGTAAGTTATACGTAGCGCAACAGTACAAAACGACTTTGACCTATCACAAGGCCTTTTAATGGAACCATTGAGATCTATGATGGAACGTTACAACACAACGCTTCTCGTTGTAGTATTTGTGGCTTTCTAGACTCCAGATGTCCCCAAATCTCTTCATCATACTGAGTCATCGTCATCATTGAATTGAATTTTTTTAAAGCGACATCAGTCCACAATTTGGTTTGTTTTTATTTTGCAGTGATTCGAAATATACATATGCACGTATTGGTATTAAAATTGAATGAAGAAATCAATTGCTCTAAGTTTTGTAGTGAACTGAAAATTCAAATTCTTTTAAAAAGGACTCATCTCATAAGGACACTAACTGATCCACGATTGCAATAAAATTAAGAATTTAGAGAAACTTATGCGTTATGTGCCTGACATGAATGGCATATAAAAGGAAACAAATCCTTTTGTTGTACTTTTCCTTTAATTTGTTTTCAAAACGGCATCAGTCCCAAATATTACCGACTAATAACATATTGCAATAGCAGTACAATCTCGTAAGTCAGAATAAGTTTTCAACCATCAAACCTACTAACTTCCATAGAATTTATCTCATTTTATTATTTTGTATGTCCAAACGTTTTTCTCATTTCCCCCCAAACTTACACTGCTGGACTAATGCCCTTTTAAAAATACCCAATTCAATTAAGAGCCTCAAACCCGGGTCCACTTATACGGAAAGCGAGAGCAAACTATTTGGCTACACCAAAGCTCGCATAGCTCTATCTATACACTATCAATATATTTGTAAACGTTTAAAAATGATGGTCGGAAGTTGAAGGTTGTTCTCAGACCGATACAAGGAAAACGATCATTTGAAGAAATGTTAGAACAACCAGTCTCAGAGTTAGAAGGACGAAATTATAACACGTCATTATCACAAATGATGAGGTATCTCGAGAAATAATAACGAAGACATGCCGGTTTAGCAAATCACAACCGAAGTTGTACCCAACAATGGACATTTCCGTTTTATCCGTCCTTATATATCTAACAGTTTAATTGTGTACATCAGATTAAAAAAAATATATCATGCTTTTGAAATTTCAGCGCTACGGTTTCTCGTTATGTGGAAATATAGCATGAGTACTGAGGAATTCCACTTCCTACGCCTGTCAACGAAACTCGTCTTTTCATTGGTTTGACGTAATCAATTTGTAGTAGATCAATAAAAATTTGCTTTTCTCTGTGTTACGTTTATTACTCAGAAGTTTGAAGACAAAAACCAATGAAAAGAAAATATTCACATCATCATCATTCACAACACACTTTAGCAAGTTGAACAGCAAATGCCTATTTTTAATAACAGAAAAAGCTGAAATGGAAGTTTAATGACAATCGGTCTGAAGGTTGCTTACGTCATAACATGGTGGCGGTTGATTCAGCGCACGTATGTGACTGTTTGGAAACAAAGCTTGATATCAATTGATAAATAGAACACAGAAAGAAAAGAGCTTTCCAAAGTTTGCTGTAGCACAAGATATTTTTATTGCAATAAAAAAATACTACCGGAAATGTCCATTGTCTAAATATTTGAATAAGGTTTACGATTAGAAGGATTATTCTTGTACTGTTAACAATATCATGTAGCTTGATACTCATTATTCTAATTTTTATATTACAGTTCTTGGGAAGCTTCACAAAGGCAAATGCTTAAGTTAAAAGAGTGTCTACAAATAAGAACTTCGGGAAGTTCATGTTATTTTCAAATCAACGTCAAAAACGAAGAACTGATGCAAAAACAATCAAAGGTGTGAGAAATGCACGTGAATAATGTTTAAAATACTTATTGAGGACTCATTTAACTGGGAAGTAAAAAGCCAAAAAAAATCTTACCTCTAAACTGTACTTACTTCTGTTACTAGTCCTCGTTTGAAAAAATAAATAAATATAAACACGAAGTATTTTTCGGTTTCAAACCTGAGATCATCTTCAAGTGTGTTTATGATTGTGATAACTTCTTTGTTAAATATGTATGTGTATGTGAAAATAGCGAAACATTACATTATTTATCTTAACTATATCTCAACCAACAGAACATCAGCGGAATTGAAATCTGCAGCTATTTAACAGTTCTAGAAATGTGTAGCACTTAAGTCAGTTCCAGAATTGAACCATTTTTTGTTAAAAGATCACATGTCTAAACTTGTAAATTGTATAGGAGGAACAAAACACAGTTTAGTCTGCTTCAAAAATAATCACAAATGTTATTACACCATATAACTTGGTGGAATACGTATACAATCATACCCTTTCATTACCAAGGGAAGGGCTGCAGCGAAAATAATATGATAATTGAATTGAACTTTTTTGCCCTTTAGGTATCTCAGACTGTAGCCGAAATAAGGTGGAGGAGAGGATATTGCAAGGTAGTCGGTAAGGGCCTAATTAGTAGGTACTATCCCTGGATTTGCCTTGTATGATTGAAGGAAAAACCGCAATCATAATGGGAAAATAATGTGGTGGTCTATCATAATTCCATATACTGAAGAAGTGGACATATGGCATTTCAGTAATAAATGATTGGATGATAAGTTCGTTGAGAATAGTTAGGTGAAAGACAACAGTTCTGTGTGTACCAGTAGGTCACATTTAACTATCTACAATAGTTACTAACTATAATTTCCTCGTGTATTCTTGGTTGAGCTATATGAAACTGAATCCAGACTCGTTAAAGTTCACCGAAAACAACTTTAACATGTTTATTTTACGGAGGTGGGAATTGCAATATTTTCAAACTCTTAAAATGAAAGAGAAAGATGATGTTGACCTCCTGAAAATTTTCTCTCTTGCTTTTTTTCATAACAAATAAAATAAATTTATATCACCAATTTGTATATTTTTATTTAATTATTATTTGCACAAACACGAGTGAAATGTATTTTTGCCCAACACATTTCCAAGGATATGGATCTAAAGAAAACTTTTTATTCCCTACAAGAATAATGTATACTTACAAGGAACTACTTGGGTTCCCTACAAGAATAATGTATACTTGGGTTCGAACGCTCTGATTTTGATTAAATTCGATGCTCACGTCACTGACACAACTTCTTAAGCTTTTTTTTCCTGTAAAATCTGCTGGTGACTAGTAGTGACCACTAACTAATCAAAGATGAAACCTAGCCATTCTTGTTTTACAGTACCAAACAGCAACTAGTTCTTAATTTCAATAATCATAAAATCATTTGAACTAATTGGATGGATGAGATTAAGAAGGAAAAGATTCCACAAGAGCTTAGTTTTGTGAATAAACTAATGGTCAAAACCAAAAGCTATAATTATGGAATGCTCTTTGGGTCTTTAAACATATATTTGTAATTACAGATTTTGGTTTTAACCATTAACTTAACCGTAAAACAGTTTGTTTTTCAGTTTCCCAAAACTCGTGTGGAATATTTTCCTTCTTAATCTCACCCATTCAATTACTTTAGATGTGTACAAAGAGTCTATCAATAAATCACACGTAGGTTCGATGTAAAACTTTCAGTGTAGATTGGTCGTACGCTGTGGTTTTGTGGGTCCATGATGTATTTGGTAGTTATCATATGAATTATGGTATGTGAGTGAATTTACGTAAGAAGAAGAGACATAACTTTCGGTGAGTAAACGACACACGCAACGTTTTGTGAAGATGGGTCTAACAATGTAGATGTGTATATTAGACAGTACAACCATACCTAGAGAATTTGACTTTTTATGTCGACCCTAGAAGCTAAGGGATATAAGTGATATTGACATATAAAAATAAATCGATGTAATCCTTTATATATAACTCGAAATATGTTACGCAAAATATATATTTATATTTTGTGCTAAACAAACCTTGGATCTTAATGTGTCTGTGTACCAAATATAAATATTTTGTGTAACTTCTATTTCAAGTTATATATAAAAGATTGCATCGATTATTTTATTTCAATCTCACATATATTCCAGGGCTCACATATTTCAATCTCTATTCCTTAGCTTCCAGGGTCGTCATATAATATAAAAAATGAAATTCAGGTACACAAAGAGATGAAAAGAGAAATGATTGATAAAAGGTCATACTTCAATCTCGTCAGTTCGATGTATGGCTGAGTCCTTTGCGAGTAATACAGCCATTTTTATTGTTCTGAAAAGTTTAGTTTTCAAAACACTACGGACATAATTCAAACATTAGATTGGTGTTACAGAATATCGAGTGTCGATTGCAACCTCATTAGGTCAATACTGAAACATTTCATCAATAGCAATTTTCTTCTTACCTTCAAATATCCATAAAATGTCTTTGTATTCAGGATCAGAGTGCAAAGATGAAAGAGTACGGGTAGAATTCCTTAACAATCGTACATGTATCTTGGCCCACAGACCAGAATATATAATTGGTAGAACTTTGCTAAACTTTATTTCGTATGGACCAGTCTAGAAGCTTTTGACTTCAGCTTGTCACGATTCGGTCCGTCTAAAGCTTGTTAAAATCCAGAAACATCAATGCCCTTGGCGGGATTCGAACCCGTGACCTTCGAGTCGCTGGCCTAAAGCCTTAGACCACACGGCTCCTCAGTCGAATTTAAACTATTTAGGGTCAGGTGGGGCTATTATAAAACGAAAAAAAAGTGGGGCTATTGTGAAACGATGGAAAAAAATGGACATAGCTTTCAGGTACAGGAATTTTAAAAATATGTGAACGTAGTACCATTCAATTACTTTTACACCCTGTATTTTGTTTTCCATATAGCAATGTTTCATCTATACAAAAAAAAAAAAAAAAAAAATCCGAAACACCCATTTTTTTTAGACCAAAAGCTTTTGTTTTGACATCCAAAACTTTTGTTGTAGCAACAAGAAGAAAGCACTTTGCGCGACAAGTATTTTTTTTGCAAAATGTGTATGAAATAGAGAATAATCCAGTGCATAGGTTAAGACCAACTATACATTACAGCCTAAGTTATGATTTTTGAATTTGAACACAGTTTTTAGCATTTGTCATGGGGCTAATATGAAACGATATATGGGGCTATTCTGACACGGAAATTGTATGCCTGTAGGGACAGTACAATTATTTGGTCACTATTAGTCCTATCTTCTTCTATTTGGCCCTACCCTACTTCAGGATCAGATCAGAGTTACATTGGGAATGAGGAAGGTAAGTTTTTTGGTCATTTTGTAAGAACACAAGAGTTGTGTGGTATTTCATTCCTATTAGATGACACCAGTAGTTATCAAAACGTACTGTGACTCTTAAAATCCTTTGGGATATGCAGATACTCAACGACGACTATATTAATTCCAAACTCATCTTACTTACTTACCAAGAAAGATGTGTACTTTCTTGGGAAAACATCTCTCTCTCTCCAATTTTACTGCATTTTATTTCGGCATTTATAGACCTATCAATGCACGAGGTATGACTACAAAATTTATTTAACTACCTCACCTCATGACCTACGATATTTACGAACTGGTCCACATTTTAGTCATACTTATTTTCTCGTGCGAAAAAGTGACTTTACATTTTGACCCATATCTTGGACACCATTCATTCGATTTAAGCCAGATTTTTACAGGTGAAACAAGAAGGCCTAACATGTTGCCCAATAGCCGCCCAATTCTGTCACGTACATCTCTTCGTCATGGCAGTGTTGTTTCTCAATAGCCCCGCAGGTGTTTCATAATAGCCCCAAGCCAGGGGCTATTATGAAATGTCGTTTTAATTTTTTTTTACAAAAAATGATAACACCTCATTTTTAAATTCACCTCTTTCCTCAAAGTCCTTTCAATTCTCAACATTAGCATATTTTTTTTGATTATTTTATGCAAAGCGTAACGAAGTTATGACAAAAGTTTCATTTTTCGTTTCATAATAGCCCCACCTGACCTTATAGTTTTCAATTGCCTACTTCAATCAGATAAATGTACAACACTTTAGTTCTAGCCCGTCCATTTGATTGTTGCTAACAGAGATTGTTAGGTTGTAACAGGGTGATCCACCGCTCACATGTGGACAAAACTGGAAACAATGATAAA
>JAGDQP010004871.1:11590-38412 GCA_022664845.1 Lepisma saccharinum
GTGCCCGAAACAGTAATTGGTACCGACTGTTACATTAATGGTGCCAGGGACTGTAGATGGATACACAGACTGTTATATAAATGGTGCCGCGATGAGTGGACGAACTCAGGACTGTTACATAAATGGTGCCAGGGACAGTAGATGGACCCACATACGGTTACATAAATGGTGCCGGGATGAGTGGACGAACTCAGGACTATTACAAGGTTAACTGCAATATAAGTTATGACCAGAGCTGAAACTGGTCACCGGGTCTAGTTTATTACCGGGTCGCCGGGCCACCCATATTAGGGTCAGACCGAGTCAACAAAAGTGACCCGGTTTCAACGCTTGTTATGACCTCCATTGAGAGATCAATAGAATGGAATAGAGATGAAATCATTACAGAAGAAGTCAAAATTAAATGTCCTTGCTATCACATTTCGAAATTAAATTGCGCCCGCCCCGCTCTACCTGCCTGTGTAAGGCGATCCCAGTGTTGCAAGACGTACAACTTGTCATATTTTCAAAGCTATTGAAGATTCTGCGTTACCAACTCAATAATTGCCATAGTGCTCGGTTTCTCGTCTCTGTGAAATTCGTTGTTCAACACTGAACAACATAAGTGATAAATGCATCTCCTATCTTCAGAGTTAACCATAAAGTAACTTCAGGGATGATTACAATTGTATATAAACTATGAAATGAGAATTAGTGTCAAATTGTTAACTTTCAGCATCTGAATGTGCCGCGAAAATTGAACGTGCCCAGAGGTCCTAGAGCAACGACAGTTTTCCGTCGTCGTTTTAAGTTAATAACCTCAAAGGTTAATTTGCAAGAGCAACGACGGGACGGGACGGCACAGAACTTTTGCGTAAACATAATTTTTGAGTAAACAGTACTTTTGCATGCCCTTCGCTAGCCTGGGGCTGCGTCAAAGGCCTAACGGCTCAAAAATGACGTCACCATGAGAAGGCCATGCAGAGTTCCACAGGACAAATTTTAGTAATTTGTTCACGCATTTTCTGTTGAAATGTGAAACTAAACAAGCCACCACATACATATCAAGATGCTTAGAAATAAATGTTTGTTTTTCTTCTGAAATGTTACACAATTGTTATAAATTTATGTAATCATATCAGTTTAATAAATTTCTGAACGCTTAAGAATTATGTACTAGTAGTATCAAGTAAAAGCTTTCTATTGATGAACGATTTTATATTTGTTAAGATCTGTTTCCAATCAAATTATGAAAAGAATTTCAACACTAATACTGGCTCTAAAAAAAATTATTCATTAATTATTGTAGGAGTTATTTAATCTTACAATTTATGCGTGCTCCTAGAGGCAGAAAAATAGTAATTAAGATATACTGTAGTTGACTACGAAGTTGTAGCAGATGTAGCAAAAGGCTCCAGAAAGATAATATTACGTCACTAGATAGGTTGGACTCAAGATCTCTCCCGCATCATTCTGTCACTTACCATATTTTCTGTTAGGTCCATATAATAGTTCAGATAGAAACGTAAAATAGTTACTTCAAGTTTACTTTCTTGCCTTTATGTTACGTATGGGGGAAGTTGGATTAAGGTAGGTCATTATGTCATTAGGGAAAGTATCTAGAGTTCGTTCTAATAAAACGTGCATGTAAAACAACAATAAAATTCAAATCGAAAATATTTGGTAAACAAAAGACAGTAAATTATCTTTTAGTTATTTGTAAATTTTTAAACGTTCGGTTAAGGCTACTTAATTGAGTTTCTTTCAGCTGTCTTTAGGTTTCCTTGATATTATTTTAGGTTAAATTATATTATGTTTTTTCAGTATGTTCCTCAATTAGAGAGAATCATGAAACTTATAATGTAGGGATACCTTTTCTCCTTTTCAGGTTATAAGTATTTCACAATTCCGACTCCTTTCTGCAAGTAAAGGTGACGTGATTTTGCTGCAGCATTTGTCAGAAAACCGATTGACAGTTGCGTACAGCAATGAATTGTAACTGTGAAATGCCTATAATCCTAAAACGAAAGAAGGTAGACGTGCATTAAAATTCTCATAATTCATCGAACTTCAGCGCGTGTAAAGTCTCCAGAGTTTATGTAGTTTCCTAGATTTCATAATAAAATCACATAATCTAACCTAACCTAACTTTTACGCGAAAATAGAAACGGCTGAAAGTAACTGATTTATAGGTATTTAGTTAACCTTAGTATTACTCAAACTTATATAGTTCTCACACAATAGCATGAAATGAATAATCCGGGGCAGCACCTGAAGACGCTTTTTCCCTGATTTTGACATTTTCACCAACACTTATTGCCGATTATAAACTTGTTCCGGTTATGAAAAGGATACATTAAGTACACTTTTTACTTATTCACTTTATTACTAATTTCCATATTAAGTTATTATACTTGTATTGACTGGTTGAAATGGTCCATTTGGCTGGAACAATTCCTCGTGAAGAGGAGCCCGAATAAAATAAAATAGAGAAGTGAATCGTAGCTATAAACCATGTGCGCGTTAATCTGTATTTGTTCCCAGATTGCCCAAAACAGCAAAGGTTAGTTTTTTTTAGTTTATCTAAATTAAAATTAATTAAGTCATCGTTTGCTGAGTTTATGATTTAATTCGTTATGAATCGGATCCAAAAGCATTTTTGAGAGAGGAGTTGTTCGTCAGTCGGGGAAGTATGTAAAGTCCATCCTTAACATTATGTACATTGCCTAAATATACATGAGAACTACGTTCAACACAAAACTATATTTGCGTTATGGACTGACTGTGAGTACTGTATGTTTGCATGTTGCAATGATTGGAACGATCCAAAGTAAGCACATTGAACGGGAATTATTTACAATAGTTTTTTTGTTTATACATCACTGACTTCAGGTTTCGTAAAATTAGGTTGACTAGCGAAACTTATGCCTATGTAAGAGAAACTCCAATTGAACTGTTAGGTGCAAGCTATACTCACACCGTGTATGATAGTGAGAACTGTGTTTCTTAGTGGCCGGTATAAAAATATCTAAAGGAAATAAATAACATTCAAATATATTTATTTGTGGGATATAAATCGTATCACGAACCCAAACTACTAATTCAATCATCAGTAACTATATACTGCTATGTTTATTTCAGTAATGATACTTGAACTACATTAAACGTATTAGATAGAATCAAACGCAATAAATATTGTACATTTATACTGTACTTACTCTAGTATAAGGGGAAATTAAGTTTTCCTTGATATTGAACTTTCCTAACATGTAGCAAGTTAACATCCTTAGGCAAAGAGAATAGATTAATTTTCTGTTATTTTATTGAACTTGCGTTACAAAATGGAATATAACATTTTTATTAACCATGTTTATTTATCTATTCTCATTAAAAGTAGGAAAGAATATTCCATAAATTGCGATACATAAATACATATTTCATACTTCCCACCGTATCATTGATACTCTATTTTGGCCTCCCGGAAGTGATGTATTCAAGGCGGATTGGTTCAGCTTTAAAGCCTTATATTTTTCGGTAGCCTTGGCTGCGTCCCCCGCGGCTAACGCCGCTCAGCTCCCTTCGGACGCACCCTCCCATTCTTGCACACCTCGCTATCGCTCGGTGTGCATCCTGCCCTGGTGGGTTTCTATACATCCTAGTTTTTAGTGGCCTCTTTTAAAATTATAAATCAAAACTTTTATTAAATTTCCTTTTGTGTATTTAAGAAAAACGAAAACAATAATTTTCTTTAAAAAAACTTATGCAAAAAGTCGACGCCAGGGTTCGAACAAGGGACCTTTGGATGCTTTATCCACAAGAGCAAACTGCAGCCGCCGGGTTGAGGGCTTGTCGCTATTATGTCGCCCGTCGTCGCTTGCCGCTTGCCCGTGCCATTGCCCACGAAACCCGTGAGAATTATTGAATGCAATGTGATAGATTAAATTTATTATGGTATATGATTTTTATTGAGGAATTAGATTTATTTCTAGGAGGAATCATCATTTTTGTTTTAACGGAGAGTGGTTATCTGCCATCATCGTCAAGCACACAGTTGATGTGTCTTATATCTGGCGATGTTCGTTTTATACTATTTTACTCTATCGTGTTTTTATGCTCAGAAGTGACATACTGCGCATGCGCAGAGTTGTTTCTTTGAAATGAGTTGACGCGTAGCAAGAGAGAAAAGTTGCTTGATACCTTAGTGCTGACGAGGCGTGCTGAAACATGCCTCGGCTTTTCTAGGAATTTGAGTGTGCAGGTGTTCTTTTAAAGGCAGATGTTCGTTTATTTTTGCAGGAGTTGAATATAATCTTCTAACAGTACTCTGGTGAACAATGATACCACATAATAGCTGACAAGTATGTCCTGTGGGTCTATCTTGGTGCTACGTAGTACTGCTACAGCCATTGACTGAATTACTACAGCCATGGAAGGAGAATGCACACACCATATAAAAAACTCCAGTCGCTTCGTACAATTACTACGCAGCACCAAGATAGACCCACAGGACCTACTTGTCAGCTTTTATGTGGTATCATTGTTCACCAGAGTACCACTAGAAGATTCTATTCAACTCCTGCAATTCCATTTCAGCAAGGATATCGTACAGCTCTTCAGACACACACTGACGTCCAAATACTTTAGTTACCACGGCAGTGTCTATGAACAAACAGATGGAGTGGTAAATGGTTCCTCTGTTTCACCAGTTGTAGCAAATTTCTACATGGAACATTTTGAGCACCAGACACTAGATGCAGCAACACACAAGTTTTTTTACAGATATGTGAATGACACATTTGTTATATGGCCCCACGGCAGACAGAGACTGGATGAATTCCTTGCAACATCTGAACTCCATTCACCAGAGTATAAAATTCACAATGGAGATAGAAACAGAAGGCAGACTTCCGTTCTTGGACGTACTTGTATACAAAAAACCAGATGGCAGCCTTGGTCATTCAATCTACAGGAAACCCACGCACACTGATCTCTATCTTGACGCCACCAGCTATCATCATTCGGCAGAAAAAATGAGAGTACTCAATGCCTTAATACACAGGGCACACCAAATAGCAGATGCAGACAATATAAGTATGGAACTTTCATACCTGGAGACAGTATTCAGATCTAATGGATACTCTTCGCAGAAGATTAAAACGGCCATGAGAAAATACAAGAACAGAAATCACGCTACCAGAGAAAGCACTACAGCAGAGAAGGAAACCATTGCTCTCAATCCATACATGGGGAAAACCTCCAATGAACTAGCAAGATTACTGAGGAAAGGTAACATCAGAACGGTACACTGCCCCCCACCCAAGATCAAGAATTTACTGCCCACTCCAAAAGACGCATTGGGATTAAAGACACCAGGCATTTATAGAATTACATGTGAATTCAAGGCCACATATATAGGAGAGACAGGAAGAAACATAGAGGATAGAATGAAGGAACACCAGCGACACACCCGACTGTGGCAACCGGAGAAATCTGCAATAGCTGAACACTGCATACAACATAAACATACAGCCTTGTGGGACCAAACTGAAATTCTAAAGAAAAGCAAGCACTTTTGGCACAGGAAAATACATGAAGCTTTATTTATTCGAACACACTGGCCCTCCATCAACAGAGACGATGGTTATCACTTTCCTGATTTTTGGCTTCAACTTCTAAATGTAGCAGACAGCACAACAGTAACCCGAGCCAACAGCCAATCAGTGAACAGCTTCCACCACGCAAATCCGATCACGCCATTGGCCCAAGCTAACAGCCAATCAAAGAACAGCTTCCACCACTCACATCCTAGCACACCATTTGTAGTCATGTTGGGCATTCAGTCCCCTTTTGAGAGCCAATCAGTCAAGTTTCTGCTGTAAGGCGGTAGTCAGATTTCAATTCAATTCCGATATTTTTGCTTGACTGTGAGGGAATCACCTGTGGGGTGGCTACCTGTAGACTCCTGGCCACCTGTGGACAGCTATTGGCACACCGAGACGACAGAGAGGACAACCCACTTCGTGGATTCAGCCCCTGGATGAAGTAGCCACTCACCTGAGATGCAACAGCTGACCGGCGTTTGCATGTTCAACACAGACACTTGCTTTCAGGATGCGATTCAAAGTAGAGTAAATACAGACATATTACCTGGGTTTTCCCACCCTTTGCAGCATGTGTGGTTTACCAGGTAATCTATCATAGTTAGTTCGATACAGGGATTTTTTCAGAATATACAGCAATGCATATTCTGGTTTTTGCCCTCTTCATACAAAATTCTTGTCGCGTTTATCTGTTTTCACCTTCTTTCTTTCTACTTACATACTCCGATTCGCGCTAAATGTCTCCGAAAGACAAAAATCGTAAGCATCCACACCCGTGACACCCGCTTTAGTTGCATGAAGCATGTGCATGATAGGAGATCACTGTAGAAGTTGGAGAGTGGTCACTCCTCACTGCAGGACTTTACGGGGGCAGTGAAACTTAAAATTTTTTCAAGCTTTTTTTCACAAGTCACAGTTCTGAAGATGTTACCGCTGTATGGTAATGAAAGTTTAGCTATCCAGCAAAACCTATTCTGGCTGCAATCTCGAGAAAATCTGGATTAATTTATAAATGTATTTTCAAAGTTTTAGTGTTTTGTATTGTAATTGTTAATTTTTAGATTTTTTTGGAAATTTATAAATATATCTAAAAAAAAACTTTAAAGTTTTGTATTGTAATTGTTATTTTTTAATTTTTTCCCTCTAGAATAATTTATAAATGTATTTAGGAAATTTTAGTGTTTTGTAATGTGATTGGAATTGCTAATTTTTAGATTTTGTAGATTTTTCTTCTTAAAAACTTAGGAAATTTTAGAGTTTGTAATTGTTAAAATTGTAAATCTATCACGAAAAATGCCATTTGTGATATTAGAGAAGGTAGAATCCAAAAATGGCTGAAGCTAGGATTCTTCTTAAAGCTACATAAAAGCCGTGAACGAAATGCAATAACAATATTATAAATAATACAATTGAAAAATAGTTTGTATTATCTTCTTGTTCAGTGTAATTAGCATATCTTCAACAAGTAGACTACAGTAATTTAATTAAAATTGCTCATTGTATTTAATGAAATTATTTTATCGTTATAATATTATTGAAAAGTATTTTGTAAACAACCGCATTACCAGAGTTAAATTATTATTATCTCGTTATTATTATTAATGGCTGGAAGACGGAGGAGAGTCATTTGTTATCATGTGAGGGTAGGAAGGGAAAAAGAACGGAAGTGGTGAGGGTGGAGGCGCTGGAAGTCATGGGCCTAGGGCGCCTAGACGTATAGATCCGAACCTGATCATGATACATTCTAAACCCCTCTAAAAGGATGAGAAATTCCTGCTACAAGTTTGATGAATAAATTACATCCATAAACATCGGAATTCCATCATAAAGATCACATTTTCCAGCCAAAAGCGAGAGCGCTTCGTTGAAAACCACTCTTTTCGATTGAAAATTTCGCTCTAAAGAGTAATCTCTTGTTCGGCTTTAAGAAGATTGAATTTTCCGCTCTTTGAATTTAGTGTACACTGTCACGTTTGAATAGTGTTTCTTTCAGAGATAACCGGCAACTGGAAACGAAATATACGACGGCGAACAGGTTGATCTGTAGAACCTTCCAATTAATAAAATTGGTCCGCACTGGAAAATAATTTGCGGAACGCTGACATATGGAAGTCTTACATCCCCGGAAAGAACAAACATACCCCCGGAGGTGTGCAAATAACTTCTCCCTACAGAAAGGTTAATCTAAAAGAATAATTTGTAAATTTCACAGACGATGATATTCATTAATTCAATCCACAGGAACAAAACTAGACTATATCGGGTCAAGACAGGGTCGCCGAGTCAGTCCGGTCAATATCAAGTCGCCGGGTCACGTATGTCCAGGTCAGGCCGAGTCACCAAAAGTGACCCGGTATCAGCTCAGCTCAAAACATCAGTATGTAGCAGGGTTTCCGCCAGGATTTTCAGTTTGAGGGGTGTAAAGTCAAAGTTGGGAAGTTGTAAGTAAAGTTTTGTACTGTTTCTATCGATTTTTCACAGCAAAAAATTTTCAAGTTGACGTGGTGTTGTCGAGACTTTGGGGGGGGGGGTTAACACCCCCCACATGCGTACTTTGGCGGAATCAGTCCAGCTAGAGACAGAAATCTTACATCCTCTGACAGTGAGGCAGGCTACTAGAAGGAAGAGATTCAGTAAATAAGTTCTAGTCGAAAGAGAAAAAACAGCTTAGAGTCTTGTTTAGGGCAAGAAAAACTCCACAAGAACTCAACCAACTAACTGACGACATTCTGCATGATGTCACAAACAAAGTAAATATTGTGGTGGCAAAACTCTTATAATGAGGTGATCCCACAACTTGAATAAACAAACATTGTTATCTACACATCGAAATATGCACAAAAAAATATGCACATTAATGTTTCTACATTAATGATTGAACCTACAAAACTGGGCAAACAAGAGCAAAGAAATTAACACTGGACTTCCTCCCAACTAAACGAAATTTTCAGTTCTCATGGAGAGGGAAGACAAAACTTATAAACAAAAATTTTAAAAAGGACTCCCTTAAGGCCACCACACTTTTTCAGAAACACCAGAACTTTTTCGACAAAGGAAATTCAACTTACAAAACATGTAATAAATACCCCACATTGACTCACCTTTGGAAGTGAAATGTTATCAAACATAAACAAAAACTAGAACCTAAAACTTACTTACAAATTAATATAAAGAAAACGCTCTAATCGGACCGCTACATCTAGGCCCTGGGTGCCCTGAGATATGAATCAAAGACTACCCACCAAAATATATATAAGGGATGCAAAACATAAGAACCCAAACTGGAATACGAACTGTGATGGTTCCGGAAGGGCAAGGTTTCATGTCTCATACCATACTAAGTTTCGAAATAAACTAGCCGGTATTTAATTCTAAAAATGGACTATTGATTCAATAATTTTAACAATTGCCAATGGTTACTTAATATGTACTGTTCCTCTTGTATTAATAAATAACGTTATTAAAGATATTCAATTTCTATTTCACTTTTCCTTTGTTTTATCATTTTAATCAAAATATTTGTGTTCTCGCGGCGCGGCAAGGCGCAGGCAAGCAATTTCGTGACAGTGAACAGACTGCACACCTTTTGAGAATCACTATTATGATAAGTCTAGTCAACGTTGGACAGGCACCACGCAGGGTTTCTCGGCGATCCAACTGTTACTTCATGCAGACATAATGCAGAATTAATCTTGAGCGGATACAAATATGAAAGCAAAAGGCTATATAGATATAAATTTTTTACAGAAGACGAAGGTTATATAGATATAATTTTTTTAAAGAAGACCGATTTTAAAACACACTGTAAATAAAATTAAAAACATTTAATTTTTTGTTTCTTATTTTCGATTTTTTTTTGTGTGTGAGGTCGGCGTCAAATTAATGACTATAACAGGCAATTAAAACTCATTGACCCACATTGTGTACTGTGTTACAAGTAGTTATTTTAGTTATGAATTTGGTTCCGAACTCCTACAAAGCATCAACATCGAAAAAAGTATACTATTTTTCTTTACCTTTCATTGTGTTTTTATGTCGGTTTAATTTCTTTTTAAAGATTTTTTTACGTTTTAGTGAGCCCGGGGGGGGGGAGAAGTCCCCTCCTTCTCCCCTAAATGACGCCTCTGGTAAATATTAGCTATTCAATAGTATTCATTCGGCGACAATACGAGGACTGTAGATAGTAATTTGAAGAAGAATTTCCTAGGCCCCGTAATCCAAGTGGAAACGTCGCTGACTTCGGATTAGCAATGGGTAGATACGCCGGTTCGAATCTCGC
Source organism: Lepisma saccharinum (assembly GCA_022664845.1). NCBI lineage: Eukaryota > Metazoa > Arthropoda > Insecta > Zygentoma > Lepismatidae > Lepisma > Lepisma saccharinum. The sequence continues at coordinate 21,449 of JAGDQP010004871.1, forward strand.
GGCAGACTATCCTGACTGAGATTGTCTGGGGTTTCCCTAATTTTCGTCAGGAGAATGCCGAGATGGTACTTTAAGAAAGACCCTGGCCGATACCCTACCTTAGTTCGTCCTGAGCCAAAGATGCCAAAAGGCCATGAATAAATTCAAATTCAAACCCAACGACCGTACCATAACTTTCACCGGTCGTGGGTTGCCGACCCGTGTTTAGGCCAAAGCAGCCTACCTGTTACATAAATTTGAGATAAATAAAAAATCTCAGCATCTGTATCTCAAGAACCGAGGACAGCTGTCAGACCGGGACTCTATCCAAGGACCTTCGACAATGAACGAGCGCACTTTCACCGAGCACGTACAATGTCCTTTCATATAATTAATATGTGGGTCATAAACTATACAAATACAAAAATTAAAATACAAAAACTACCTTTTTTCCATTTCCTGGAATCAAAATATAAAAATTGGTGTCAGCTCCCTGTCTGCGTAGTGAGTGGTAGGCAGAGATATTATAGGGCAGAACAAAAGACTAGAACATCCGCTGGGGAAGAACTTCGCATGAAATGTGTGTTTAGCTTTCGCTCTTCCGTAACAATAACTGATTGATTGTTTTTTTACTTTCTTTTTCCCTTTGATGACTGTTGGTCTGTTGAACAATGGCGACCGAGCGCTCTCCATTTGAGCGGAAGACATTTATGTGTAACCTACTTCAAAAGAATCATCACCATCGGACTATGCAGCCTCCAGTTCGAGTATTGTTTTCGTTCTTGGTTACAACCTTGGATGCCTTTGCTTTGCTGCCACAATGATGCTCTTGATCATCATATTTGGTGAGTTAGAGGTCGTATTTCATTTTTCTCTTTGTAAAAGCATCAAGTATTACAAGGTAAAAACACTTAAACTAGGTTTGTCAATATAAGCATATCAAAATTGGGGTGGTTGGACATTGCAGAAAGAGATTTCACAGAAATTGCTTCGTTTATGAATATAAAATTTGGCCTTGGTTGCTTTCTTTGTGCATAATTCATTAAATCACTTTAGTACAATTATATTTTAGTAATTGAGTATATCAGTGGAAGGGTTACAAGTTCAATTCCCCAAAGTCCCATTTTAGCTTACTTATGTACTGTATAGTATGTACTCACCACACAATTCGAAGAAGAGTAACTACATAGTTCAGCCACCAACCAATCCTCATACCTGTAGTCTAGTCGTCGTCGTGGACCGATTATTAACCTAGTCGCGAATAAATCCACTTTGTCTAGTTGCAACAAATCAATCAGCATAATCTAGGCATGAATCAGTCCCCATAGTCTAGTTGTAAACCAGTAACAAACATAATTCCCATAGCAGCAGGCAAACCAATCACCATGATCCAGTAGTGACCCCATATCCATAGTTCGCGACAATCGCGGATTACGTATCATTACTCTCTTATGATACCCTGAGGAAGGTCCATGATCCGAAGGTCCCTTGACAAGGTGAACTGATAGTGGTGTGCCATTGCTTTCCATTGGATGAAGATTATATCTTCAGAACGGGACCTACAGTTTAAAATGGACTTGGAACCACTTATGTCCCCATTTAGAATCAAATCCTGGGCCCTTTGAATTGAATTGAATTTATTAAAGAATTTTTGACATCTTTGGCTTGGTCGGGATGGAGTAGGTAGACGATGGCAAAGGTATCGGCCAGGACCTTACTTAAGGTACCATCCCGACATTCGCCTCGTGAAACGAAGCGAAACCAACATAGTCCGGATTTTCGGTCATATGGTTCGAACCCGCTTACCGGTACCTATCCATTGCCGAACTGAAGTCTGCCACGTTATCACCTTGACTTTTGGGGCTGGGCACGACATTCTTTGATTACAAGATAGCGAGCCTTACCACTCACCCACCGGGGAAAGCATTACTCTGTAGGACGAGTTCAAACGTTGCTAAGCCCACCTATTCTGACAGTTTTTCCTCAGTCACATCATGTAAATGACGAGATGGAACCTTGAATAAAAGTCCTGGACGGTACCTCCTATATTCCTTTCCTCGTATGTGCTTGCAACTTGGAGGGAGATCTATTTGAGGGAAGCTTAGACAACTGTTGGCAATGAACTTGAGAAAATCAATTCATCGAAAGTGCAAGTTACAAAGGCAGCTGGTCTAGTTATTATTGTAATATTCGTCTATGAAACCAGAGGATATTTGTAGAAGGATCGGTTTGTAACAGAGTTTGTGGTCCATAATGACGTAATGGACTACAATTTTGGAAAACTGGATTTAAGTCGCTGTACAGACTCTGAAGGTCAATAGTTGTATTAAGCGCAGGGAATGAGATCCATTAAATATAAAGATCCTCAAATGGGCTGCGGAAGAATGCAGGGACGACCTATATCGTAGGAAACATTGAAACACTCACAACCAGGGATTTAATGGAGGGTATACACGGTATACGGCGTATACCCAGTTCATATTTTAGGCATCATCGTATACCCACCTATAGTTTATGAAATACGCAGGTATATGGGATAGTAAGCGAATTTTTCATTACAATGAGTGAAGCGTATACCCACGTATTTTGCATTGCGCCTCTGCTCACAACTTAGTGAATATACAAGTCATATTAAATGCTTGATTCTGGAATCTCAAATTTGAATTTTTGTACTCCCGTTCCCGCTCTCTTTTTCTTAGCTTAAGCAATGGTTTCTTGTCGAAAGACAGCAAACTACGCGTACATTTCAAAAATTTAATCTTCAGATGATCGTGCTAGAGGTCTTGAGATAATTTTGAGTGTGGTGGTTTTGAAATAGGTTAAATATGCAACGTCATTTTCTTATACAGAATAAAGGTCTTAATGCACAAGAACTTACGTTGAAATACTTATGCTTATATACTGCTCATGGAGTATATTTTTCAGCGGAGACTACCAAAATTGGTTTAGCTATAACTGATAAGAAACTGTACTCTGCTTTCACACGTATGGAAGCCCATATTCAAAACAGTGCTGAGCAAAAAGATGCGGACACAGCCTCAGTAGTAAAATTGACGCTTAAAAATAGAATTATGAATCTATATCTTAAATTTTTCGTCTCGGGCGCGCCCCCGTGGTCAAGTTGGTAACGTTGCTGTCTTCGGATCCCAAACCAGGAAACACTCAAATTCGAGTCCTGTTGCCGGACATCCTGATTCAGGCTTTCGAGCATTTACCTCAGTTTCCTAAGGTGAATGTCGGGGAAGTACCTTAATCAACGCCAGAGAACTGACGCCTAGGGACGTCATCTATCAGACGTTACCGGATTAGACAAAAAAAATCACCAGTTCAGCCCATGAAAGAAAATCTGTTTAAATAGTTGTAGCAAGCGTTTGCCTGCATTAGCTGACTCTTTTGAAATCGAGATTAGTTGGCGATTAGCAATTCTTGAGGCTTCAATTCAAGCTGGGAAGTAAATTCTCACGGAATTTTAATGATAATACCGTACTTAATCAGTATGGATCGTAATTCCAGTTACTTCAGAAGTACAAAACTAGGATAGTTTTCACCAGACTTAGAATGGAACTCGTAACCTTCACCAAAGGCGGCGGCGTTAGGTGAGCGCGGGGCCTAGGGCAATAATGACTCCGCGGGGCAAAGTACAAGTAAAAATCGCTGAGCGCCGAAATGTTACATGTAAAGCTGATAAAGCACTAAGCAACTTCCCCCTAAATGCTTCCTCTCACTTCTTCCTTTCATTCCTAACCCTAAATTTATTACTAAATATTATCTTTTTTAATGAACAACGGTTTCTTATGAAAAAAGAAATCCGACATAATTTATTTAAAGAAAGTACAATATATTTTAAAAACTGCATTGCTAATTACAAGTGCTTCTTTATTCATTTCCATTTCACATTACATTTCGCATGGAAACTATACAAACTAGTTTATTTGTAAACTTGTTTTTTACAAATCAACTTTTATATCATTGAGTAAGAAAAATATCAACTCGGAACGCGGGGCCTCCCTAAGCGCGGGGCCTGGGGCGGTTGACCCAGTTGCCACCCCCAAACGCCGCCTCTGACCTTCACTATCCGTTCTCACGAAGATTGTACTCAGCCAATGCTCGATGTGGACTAGAAAAAGTAAGAGAACCCCTGCAGAAGCTGGTGAAGGGAATGCTTTCACTTAGTGGAGGCGATTGACTAGCGAAAATGAAGGCAATGAGCTAAAAGTAGCGAAAGGCTACATCCAAAATAAACAAGTTAGAGCTGCGATTCTACTAACAATCGCAAAGGCACCGGTCCCTTGATAGAATTTTAGTCACTCAAGCATTATTTTTTATAAAATAGGCTGGCAACACTGGCAACTGTAGTATTTAGGTTCAAGAAAATCCACAGTATTATACTTCTGTCCAATAATGTTTATGCTAAGTTTGGCGCAGCTAGGAGTAGCTGAATGGAAGCAATTTGAATTGATTATGTTTTTAATGTGCTGGCAACACTGAACTACTACACTGATGGAAACTGTTTCGGTTCTGTTTATACATACCATTGTTCGCAATTGTATTTCGCCCTTGCCCATATAGAAACGCTTAATTTCAACTATTAGGGAATTTAGATATAAGTGGTCATGGAGGGGGGGCTCCTCTGGCACGCCGCTCCTTAAGAAACTTGCCTCTGCATATACACAAAATTGTTCACCATTATATTTCGTCTTTTCCGTTAGAGAAACGCTTATTATCAATTATTAGCAAATTTTTCAAGTAAATATTTCTACGGGAGCAAGCCCCCTGGCTCCCCGACAACTTTCATTTGTTCCTGCATGCTGCACTTCGACTACTTTTCGAACGACACCTCATGCGTATCTCTACACATTATGGTTCATGAGATATATTTTTGGCATGGACTGGTAACACTAACAACGGGGTTCCTAGGGAACGGGAACATTCATAGTATGTTCTTATTGAGTTAAACAATGTTTATGCCATGTTTAGCGCTGCTATGACTAACATAATGGAAACTATTTGAAAAAATATTATTTTATAGAAAATGGGCTGGCAACACTGGTGAGTTGCTTGGCAACGTAGACCCTCTCAGTGTTTATGTATTATGTCGAATAATGTTTATGACAAATTTGGCGCAGCTAGGTATAACTGAATGCAAGCAATTTGAACAATTGTTTTTAAAGACTTTTTTAGAAAATGAGCTGGAAACACTGAACCACTGCACCAATCAAGACGGTTCTGGCGACCCTGAGCTAGTTTAGTTAAAGCCTCTCCAACGACGCCTCAAGCATCTCTCTACATCTTGTAGTTCCTGAGATTTAATTTCCGGACACAGACGGACAGAACGAGCGGGATTATAAGGTCCCTCTAGCAATAGTTTCGCTATCAAGAAACCTAAAAAAGTAATGGCACGGTGTTCCCCTCGTTTCCCCCACTTCGAGTTGTGTACTCAGCACGACCTTTCAGACTTAAGGTGAGATTACGTGATACGAAATGATACGAAAAATACAGCTCACAGATATCATGTTAAATTAAATAAACACGCTATTTTTTTCGTTGAGTGAATTAGATAATTTACTCCTTTTAGGATTTCCAGGCTTTATTTTTGTAAAATACAAGAATAAATTATTATTATTATATCCGCTTTGTTCGTCCGTCCATGTCAAGAATATCTCTCATGAACAACAAATGTTGATACGTGGTTGAGGTGTCGTTGAAAAGGTCTTGGCTATACTAGCTCTGAGCCGCAGGAACCGGCTTGATCGGTGGATTGGGTCCCGACATAGCAGGAGTGTCCAAGTCTTACTGTGTTATTCGCTAGGTAATGTATCAAGCGCACTGGGTATGCGTGTGAATGATATTGTACATACGTGCTACGTGCCTGGCGGCTTGAGGCAATTTGGGTAAAGATCTAAAGCTGCGTTCGGCAAACTATTTTCAATTGCGGACCAGTTTATTAGTTTGTAGGTTCAACGGGTCACCCTGTGCCAGCTCAACGGCAGGCCTCGAGGACCAACTGTGGTCCGCGGACCACAATTTGCGGAACGTTGGTCTAAATTATTAGCAGAACACGTGCAGACTCTTGTGATAGTTACTATGCCAACCATGAGAAGTTTTCAGTGACAGATACGGATTGTGAAGTTGGTACTGGCTGCATTACTATTCTATCAAGAAACCATCGGAGCCTTCGCTATTTTTAGTAGAATCGTAGCGCTTACTTGTTAGTATCCCTATATGTTAATTTCCTTATCTTCTCATACCAATTAACAAAAATTAATGTCAGAGTATTTATAATTATTTAAGACTTATTTTGTCCACAGGTCTCGTAAAACTGGTTGGATCTAACTTATGCATAAGAGCTGTGATGGACGCCACGTGGGATCCCGTCTGTGCCAATAATAAAACGTTTCAAAACCCTTCTGCCCTTGTGTGTTATGAACATTTCGTCATAAGTAAGTGCCTATATTAATAGCGTTATTAATGTTCCTATTTAAATGTATTCTCTTGCAGAAAAAGGGCTTGTCTTATGAAATGATCCAAACATTTCACTTACAAGGTACATTCGCGAAGAACCTGACAGATATTGGTTTAATATTGAACAAAATGCAAAGTTCTGCTGGTCCTAGAGTGTATTGTACTGATTTTAGCGACTGATAGCGGTAATTTGAATATTTATGAGTCTTCATAAATAAGATATTCCATCGTAATGGATGTTATGCTCGGACACATTCAAACATAAATAAACATCACTAATGAAGAAATAATTTGAATTATGACACCACTGTTACAGAAAGCGTATCAATATCTAGTTTTTCTTCCAATTAGAAAATTTCATCTTGCAATATAAAAAAAAAGGAGGCGTAACGAATGTTACTCACTCAAGGTCCATTCGCGAAGTGCCTGACGCATATTGGCAAAGTGTTGAATAAAATGGACTGGACTCATTTACTGCACACAGTGTTTATGACATTACTTAGAGCTGCCCATAGCGGTAGTTACACATATTTATGAGTCTTGATGAACAAATCCTGTAAGTATAAATATAATAAAAACATTGGATGAATGATTCATTTGTGAAGTTGGGAGCTGATCAATTCAAATCTTCAACTTTCGAAAGAACATCAGGATGAATTCAAAGTTAGCGGAGAATGCAGCATTTTTTCAGGTATGTTTAATTATGTTCTTGAATTTTGGAATACTAAACTTATTATGGATATGTACGTGAAGATTGATGATAAGCATTACGGCTCTGGAGGTCTATATCATTGTTATCGAACAAAATAAGCTCAGAAAAGGGTTCGACAAGACGGAAAAGTATGCGTCTCGAACAAGTCAGCATGGACAGCTAGAATCTTGAGTGAGTAATACCCGTTATGCCTCTAATTTTTATACTGAAAGGAAATTAAAAGGTGAAAACAATTTCTAATTGAAAGGTATTCTAAATATGTGTACGGTGGTGTCATAATTAAAAGGATTTCTTTCATCAGTGATGTTTATTTATGTTTGAATGTGTCTGAGCGTAACACCCGTTGTAATGGAATCCCTGATTTATGAAGATTCATAAATATACAAATTACCGCTATGGACCGCTAAAATTTGTACAACACACACTGGGACCAGCGGAACTTTGAATTATGATTAATATTAAATCAATATCTGTCAGGGACTTCGCGAATGTACCTTGCAAGTGTTGAATGTTTGTTTCAAAGCTAATAATACTACCTTCAGCACTTTCTCCTAACATTTATGTTGCCTTCAACTGACTCTATTCTACTCTATGTCAACATTTCGAAAGATTCCCATAATTTTCGTTCGTGGTTGAAATATATTTTGGATCCAGAATAGATTCTTTCCGCTGAGAAAAGAATCAGAAGACAAAGTATGAGTTATTCTGTGGTATTATACAACTAATCACATATTGTCCTAATTAAGTAAATTTGGTCCTTCAGGATATGAATGAATCGAGATCGAATGAAACGAACGAAATTGTGTTCAAAGTTGAATTCGTACTTTTAGATTGCTAGGACTGTAAACTCTTTTATAATTACGCGTAATGTAATAATTTTTCATTCTTCAAACGGAAACATTTTTCACTAATTTTTATGCCAGGCAACTTCTATTTGTTATTATGAAAGTTAATATAACGCAGATTTCTTCTTCCCTGCAAAAATAAAAAGTTTCAAGTGGGAGTGAACCTATAATAGCAGTAGATTCGCCCTTCAATTTTGCCAACATGCATATACAAATGTTTTGGTTTTCTTCTGAGAAGGTTAATTTAAACGTTTTACATCCATCTATGTTTATATGTTAAATGTACAATTTTGTGCGTTGGTTCCTTTCTGTAAGACTACATTCAATTATCCGATGTGAGGCCGAAGTCTGTTACCAACATTTTAAAAACCGTAGAGATATTATTTCCCTTTTATACACATTTAAAAATCCTATTTTAAAAGGAAATGTTAAAATTATACTTGTACAAAAATTGGTTTTTGACGTTCTTTTTAATAATAAAAAAAAGTTCAACAGTAATGTAGAATAATTGTTTAATTTCATCCGCGAGGAATAAAACATGTTCGTGACACTAACAGTTTAATGGTAAGCAAACCTTCCGACATGTAAAACTCCTGGGTTCCATTCCAAAAGAATAAAATACATTTTCTTTTCAAACAACAGTTTTATTTACGGGAAAAGAAGTCCATCCCTTTGAACCTCGTGACTCAGTCTGAGTGTCCTCTGAGTATTTTTAACTCAACGAATTCTATTTATTATGCAATAGAAATATTATATCACAATGTTTGATGCACAATATATTATCTTAATAATACCTTCTGACTTCCTACTTTTATACACATAACACAACGTTTCAACTACTTCCTCTAGCCATAATTTATTTTTAATTTTCAATATTTACTTTCTAACTTTCTTGAGTTTATGTTGTTAGACCATATTTATTTATTCAATCAATAACGTAAATTTGTCCAGGGCCCGCAGGGCCACCTGGACAGGACTTCTAGCCCAATGGCTACTATCGTCCTTTGATATAGTAAAATAGTTTGATATATTGAAATTAGTTGGAAGAATGGACACCGCGGCAGGACACGAACCCCGCACCAAACAAACTTCCGGAAAAGTTATCTCAGTATGATTTCTATTTTGTAATGGTATAAAGTGGAAGTGGGCAATAATAATTTAAATTGGTCTAGAGTGGAAGTGGTCAAATTTCTAGAGTGTTCAAATCTATTGTTATTTATATTATTTATTTGTTTGTATCTCATTATCTTTTTTCTTTTGAGCAACATTTTACAGTACTAATTAAGTGCGTATACTGAATCAATGTGGTCCAAACTGGAAGTGGACAAGTAAAATTTTTAAATTAGTCCAAATTTAAACAAATGAATTCTGTTATTGAAAAAAATTTTGTTGTATTTTAATTTTGTCTATTTTATGTCTTTAGTCTGTATGGGGAATTTGGTGGCATGGGAATCGTTAATTGTGTAATTAATGTCAAGTATTTAGTGAAATCCGACGTTGATATTAATTTCAGTGTAGTCATCCTTTCCTTTTTCTCATGCTATCCCGCCGCATCCTTTTTGAATAAAATGTATGTCTCTTAGTTAATTGTTCTTTTCGCCTCTCTCGTTCCTTTGTAATTGATTTATTTGGTGTGTAATATCAGTTCCTGAAGTGTGATATGATGTCTCAGTATTTTAATGTTCATGTCAAACTGTAAATTTTGTTGTGCAAATTTCTTGGTTATGAATGATGTTATATATTTGATCTTTCTTTCTAGTAAATATTCGTCCATATGCTTAATTGGTACATCTTTGTACAAATCCCGAGCCTCATGCTTCCACATCCTTCTTGCTGTCCTAAGCCAGTACCTTTCATATTTGTATATCAAGTCAATGTTTATGCCTGAATGAAACAGCTCATGTCCGTACACCATCATGGGTCTCAAAATAGCTAAATATATTCGAATTTTGATTTTCATAGGTAGATCAGCTAATAGAATAGATTTGAGGAGAGCGAAAACCTGAAGTCCCTTTTTTCGTCTAATAGCAATGTGTTTTTTAAAATTTAATCTCTGATCCAAAGTACATCCCAAATAGATCGCCGAATTGTTAGGTTTAATTTTGACTTTGTTTATAGTAATAGAAATTTCTTCCTTATCTTTCTTTGTTCCTCTCCCCCCTGGATAGAAAATTACGAATTGAGTTTTCTTTTCATTTAGTATAAGTTTCCACGTTCTGCACCATTGTGTAAATTTGTTTGCTGCCTTTTGCAAATTACTGCTTGCCCTTCGTACTGTCTTTGCAGAGGTCCAATATGCAGTATCATCTGCAAACAATCCAAGTTGTATTCGATTGTTTGCTGGCAAAGGTGTATCGTTTACATAAATAGAATAAAGGATAGGACTCAAAGCTGCCCCCTGTGGAACCCCCCTTACAATATCTATTTCTTCCGAAAACTTTTCACCCGATTTGACCCTAGTTGTTCTATGTGTTAAAAAGTTTGTGATCCATCTAATTATGGTGGTAGGAAAATTCATGGCATATAATTTATATAGAAGACCATCATGCCAGACGGTGTCAAACGCAGAGCTGAGATCCATAAAAACCGCTGCCCCCCTCCATCCTTTATTAATAGCAATTTGCATATCCGTGACAATGCGCATTAGTTGATCTACTGTAGACACCCCGCTTCTAAAACCTGCCTGATTCTTTGTTAATAGATTTGAATCTTCCATGTAAAGATTTATCCGTTTTGAGAGAACTGTTTCACATATTTTTGCTATTGTATTAGTGAGCGTTATAGGTCTATAGCTAGCTGTGGAAAATCTGCTTTTGTTTGGTTTTGGAATGAAAATTGTGTAGGCCCTCTTCCATGGCAGTGGTATATATCCGGTTTTTATAGATGTGTTAAAAATTGCCGTCAAAATTGTTAATACTATAGGTGGCGACCTCTGTAGCGCAATATAAGGAATTTTATCTGGACCTGGTGAAGTGTTTTTCTTTTTCTTGATAATATTTTTGATTTCTTCCTCCGAAATTTCATCTAAAAGTATATTTATGTCCCCGTAGTGGTTGTCTGTTTTGTCAATTTCCGTAATATCCTGGAAGTGATTTATGATAGATCTAATTGAATTTGCTGTCTGTTGCACCTCTTTTTGAAATTTGTCATTATTCTCGTTAGGATTTATTCCTATTCTTTCTTTAAAAACCCTGTGAAAGATATCAACGAAGTCCTTATTGTCGTGTATTTCTTCATTGTCCAATTTATTAGGTAACTGATGACTTCTATTTTTGCCTCTTTTCTTAGCCAGTTGGTTCCAGAACTTCTTAGGATTTTTTCTGTAATTCTCATCGAGATCACTAATAAATTTACCAATTTTATGGTTCCTAAAGTTGAGTATTTTGTATTTAATTTCTCGCTGTAATTCGTTTATCTGGTGTTTCGTTTGTTCATTAGGCTGCCTGTGATGTAATCTAGTAAGATGTCTTTTATAGCGTATGAGTGAAATTATGTCTTTTGGTAATTGCTCAGAATTTGGAATAAATTTAGTCTGTGGGACTGTGTTCCGGAGTGCTTCCTGCAGTGTTTCAACTAAGGTGTTATATAAATCTTCAATGTCTTGATGCGTCATGATATTTGTTTGAACATTTTTCAGTTTGTTGTCAATAAAGTCTCTAAATTTCCCCCAGTCTGTATTACGATAATTCGGATAAGTCAATGTGCTATATTTTTTTGATATTTGCATGTCAAATTGTATTGTAACATCTCCATGGTCAGATGTCAGATTCTTATTTACTTGATGATTATTTAATTTCTTTGCCATAGAAGGTGAGAGCAGAATTTTGTCTGGTGAGGTCTCAGTATCATTGCAAAACCTGGTCGGTCCGACATTAATATTAATGAAAGATGCTTGCAGAAGGTAGTTAAACAATTTCGTCCCATTTGTATCTGTCCTTGGGTCTCCCATCAAATTGTGCTGGCAATTGATATCCGCAGCTAAGACAATATTTCTATATTTCTCAGTATATACAAATAAAGGCAGGCTATTTGAGATATCCATCTTAGGACTAGAATATAGCGTTAGTATAAAGAATGGGTCTGTATTCTGTGTTACAGAAATTAAAAGAGGGGTGGTCATTGGGTCTTGATATGTCTTTGGTAGTTCAACTTCTTGTGCTGTTATCTTATCATTGAGTAAGATAGCCACTCCCCCTGAAGAATCAACCTGTCCTTTCTAAAGACATTGAAACATGATCTCGGAAGTTTGATTTTTTCTTTTAATTTAGTTTCGTTAATTATTATAATGTCGATGTCATAATCCGTAGCATATTGAATGACTTCACAATATTTGTCCCTAATTCCATTGATATTTATGAATGTGATGGTAAGCTTGTTTAGTTTAATAATGTTTGTTTTAGTTTCCATTTCCGTTAAGTTCCTGGTTCGAGTCCCTATTTTTACCGTTTGTTTTCATTTTCTTTAGATAATCCTCATTGCCTATGTAAATGTGTCCCTCAACAGACTGAATAATATTAAAGTGTTTATTAAGGAATTCCTCCGTTGGTGCCTTAATAATTGAGTTTATTTTTGCCAGAGATCTTGCCTCTTCAGGAATTGTTAGTGTAAGTGAAAGGATTGAAAGAACCCATTTCGATATTTGTTCAATCTTTTCGTTGATTATGTCCTGTACTGTATTTTCTAATTTTTGTGTGTCTGTATCCTTGTTTTCTGTTAAGTTTGTAGTTGAATCTGTCTGTTTAGAATTTTCTTCTGTTCCATTCCTGAGTGTATCTGCATAGTTTCTTTGAAAATTCATAGCGTGTGAGCTTCTGTATATTCTATCTGGTAAAACGTTAGTAGCTTGTTTAGGCCTCTGAGGGCATATTGATGCTGCTGTGCGATGTCCAAATTTTTTACACGTACCACAAAAATTTTTGTCCGGTATAACGTTGCATGTATAACTGAGGTGCTCCCTTCCACATTTATAGCAAGCAGGTATCCTTGAACACGGTTTATCCCTATGGTTATTTTAAACAGGTCCTACATGGAAATGGTCTTCCAGAATTTTTAGATTCCTCTGCCCTATAAATGATATGTCCAATATATACTCCGTTTGTAATCAATCTACTAATGAGCTTCGGATCCCTAGTAAACAGCCTGACCAGCGGAAGTGGTCCCCGGTCATTTCTAATTCTTGTTACATTTGTCACCTCTGGATATTTCTCTTTTATTGTTCCTAACAACTCTTTTGCATCAGTTTCAATTGAAATTCCCTTAACAACATATGTGAAAGTTGTATTGGATATTGGTCTTTGTGGAATTTTTCGTCCTTCTTTTATAACTTGCATCTCCGCCCTTGGTCCAAAATCCTTATCTTTAAACTTCCCCAAAAATCTCTCCTGATTTTCTTTATTTGTAAATTGTACTCTGTATCCAGCGAATCTCGATACATAGAAAACTTTAGCCTCTATATTAACTAATCTTGTCCTAAAAACTCTTTCAAACGCAATTGGATTGTGTAGTTCGTTTTTAACGTTTTTAAGAATAATAGCATAATTCATTGATTGGTGTGGTTCTTTTTGTGTATTATTTCCGTTTAACTGATCTTCAGTAGATTCCTCTCCTCTAGATTCCCCTTCCGATTCCCTATTGCTACTTTGAGTAGTTCTCTCTACTTCTGTTTCCACTAATTTATCTGTTCCTTCTTGTTCTTTTGTATTTGTGTCAACTTTATTTTTGTTTGCTTTAGTTTGAACATTGTCAACTATGGATAAGTTGAGAGGTGAGGGAATAGGTGAGGAAGGAGCAGAAGAGCGGAATTCTCGTAGGTTTTCCCGCTTTTTTTTTTAATTTTACGTCTATTATTTTAAATTTGAGTGCAGATAAACGAGGAAATAACTTTCGTAAGCTTAAGATTTGTTTCGTACTTCAATAATAAATACCATTAGCCTAGGGTTGCCAACCAGCCGGTATTCTATCGGTCTGGGCGGAAATTTTAGTATTTTTTCTATTGGGCCGATGACCGGTACCAAGCTATCACTGGCACTATTGCGACCGGTAATTTTTTTAACATTAGTTGACCGTCTTACGCGTGGCTTTCATAGAGATTTTGCGACTACCTATAAAAAAGCTAAAATCTCGGAGTCAACCTTTATTTTCATAAGAGAACACCTTCCCTTAATTCTATCGTTTATTCTATTACCGCTTACTAACGAGATACAATTAATGAACTTTGTCTAGCATATAGTACTTTTTTTAAATTTACATCTTGAACAACAGCGCGTGATATAAAATATTACCCTACAGATAGTGCTTTTTATATAACTGTCAGAACTGAATAACTAAACTATGCTGGAGAAGGATAGAGCATTAAACATTTCTTAACTTCTTTCATAAAAACTTATTAATTTCCTTTTTATTATTATTCAGGGGTAGGGATGCAGGTATTTCACCGGTAGGGCTAAAAATTGTGCCAATTTTGTGATTAAAATCTGTGGCCGATACAGAAGTCTCACTGACCTAACATATGACCGCTATTTTATTTATGAACTATGATAATCTCTGCCAGAGACGATAGTCAGATCTGGAATCCGAGTTTCCAGTTCAGATTTGCCACTCACCCTTTCCCCGGTCTGTTGGATGTTTTATTTTAATTTGTCCTGTTTGAGAAAAAGAAGCGGATTAATTTCTTTGCTATCCCTCTGCACAATTTATTTTAAGTATTCCCCCATTTTTTTTTTAAAAAAAATCTGGTAATAATTTTTAGGTAGGTCTACATTATTTTGCTCTAATTATTTTCTTTGTGTTGCTGGTATTGTGGTGTACTTGATAGTATATTTTCTCTGGGAAAATACATCATATTAATCAGTTGCTTCAAAGTTTTGAGCTGTTCAAGTTGAGGTATTCTAGTTTACAATATTTATATTTTACAGTGGGAAGTGGTGTTTTAGGTATTGTTCACCAATCCTGTTTTTTACGTCTTTTTTCTGCACAAGAAGTTGCACTTCTACTCTTCTGTGATTTTTTTGGTCTGTTTCTATCCCCTGCTGATTATGTAACCCCTCGTAGGTAGTTAGCTGTGCCGGTAATTCTATTTCCCATAGTTGGCAACCCTACATTAGCCATGAAGAAGTGTTACTAGTAACTTCAAAACTGTGTATGGACACTTTCTGGACATTATTGTGTCCCAATAGTGTATTCACAAAATTTTGAACTTACTGTTTACATTTCTTTAAGGCTAACACTATTCATGATTGAAGAACGAAACAAATTTTAGTTTACCAAATTTTTTTTTTATCTGCACTCAAATTTGAATAACAGATGTAAAATTAAAAAGGCTTGAAAACCTACGAGCATTCCGCCTTAATTTTGTGCATATTGATGAGATTTTTCCATGCTGGATGCTGGGTATCCGCCAGGATTTTCAGTTTGAAGGGAGTGTTAAGTCGAAATTGGAAGGGTGTAAGTAAAGTTTTGCTCGGTTTTTAACGAGTTTTGACCGTAAAAAAAAAAAAAAAAAAAAGTTGGGGTGCTGTCACGAATTTGGGAGATGACACCCCCAGGGTGCAGTGTTTGGTATGGCTGGATGTAAACTTCGGCTGTTTTAATTTACGTTAACTGTGTTGTAAATAATGCGATATCCTTCTCTAACCAATCTTTCTGTTTGACTCATTGATTCGCTAACAAACCTAATGCTATTGTTATTTATAATATAATTTTCAATGATGAGTCCCAATCCTCTATTTTTTTTTTTTTAATCTTTATATTATATATTTTATATATATATATATATATATATATATATATATACATATATTTTGTTTGTCCTATATAAGTTTTTTGATAGTTACATTTGATTCTATTCATTCCGTATCCAACAATATACGATTTGTTAAGTGAACAATAGTTCCTCTGTATGTTGTGTATCCAGACCTCTACCCGTGCATTTTTTCCTCATTTTACAACACAACAAAGAGATCTACACACGTGAAATGTGCACACATTGTTCTCCGACACTTTGCCTCAATGCACGTTGGTTGCTGATGTTTTATCTACACGATACGTGCATTGCATGATTGAATTCCGTTCTCTTTATACACTCCATGAATTTGTACTCTCACAATCAAATCAAGCAATGGAATTGTTTACGAACAGATCAACAGAGGAAGGAAGTGAAAATGAACAACGTGATGGTTAAGTACAATGGCGGATAAAGTTTACATTATTTTCCTTTTTCTTTGTTTTTTCCTATTCAGGAATTTAAAGTTCATATAGACGAGTGTTAGTGAAAGTTTTATGTAACGCACGCATACACAGAGAAGAGAGTGAATGAACTTTGTATTCGAAGTGTAGTAACGGCACGTAGCCTTATCATTGGACATATTTAATTTTTCTCAAAAGTCTGAGAGAAATGTCAAAAGCCATTCATTCATACCTGTCCAAAATATTGGGATAAGATTATGCTTACTTGAGTGTTATAATTCTGGAGGAACTTTTTTAATTAAATATATAATTATGGTAGGGTGTAAAAAGTTATTTATATTCTCTGATTGCAGGGCAACGTGTGTCCATGGTCCGGGGAGTCTGTGGAGGAACAGGTGTCGTTGAGTACTGTTCTTTAGCTGACGCTGTCACTATGCCAGTGTGTGGGACAGATGGCATCAAGTACAGAAATATGTGGGATCTTCAGTGCACGGCGCAAAAGGAACAGAAACGTAGGTGCATTTACTCTGTAATGTTGATATGTTAAAATATAAAACTCTATGTAATGATAATAGAGACAATGATAATGATAAAGCTGATATATAATGATGATAAGTTCATGTAATGATGAGAGGTCAAAGCATAAATACATTAACCACAAAGTATTGTTAGCCTTTCAACTACAATATCTTAAATTAAGTAAAACAATCAATTTGAGCTGCACATAGAATTATTAAAGGTAAAATAAAATAATGGCTGAGCAAAGCAGTACAATTTATTTT
>JAGDQP010004871.1:38812-57960 GCA_022664845.1 Lepisma saccharinum
TGCTTTGCTCAGCCATTATTTTATTTTACCTTTGGTATATAAAAGCAAAGCTTTCGTATGGAGAATTATTAGTCGTAATACTTGTTTTTTTTTACAACGATCATTAAGTCTGACGCCACATAGCATACATATAAAAATTAGACATTTATATTCAAATTACTTGCATAGTTAAAGATCATACTCAACCAAAAGTCCAGAATTATAATCAAATGAATTTCATCTACATCATATATCATATTCTAAATCACACTTCATTATAGGAATCAACAGGACAAAAACTAATTTGATCTCAGCAATAAAAATAACTTTGTCTGGAATCCCGTTACTAAGCACATACATGAAGACTGCAGTAAAAGCACGTGCTTTGTCGATTTTTGGCCAAATTGGGATAAGAGTGTCATCTGATTGCTCTTTGAAGGGCTTTAAAAATTCATTCATGAAGAGCATTATGCATAGTCCGTCTGTTACAAGCAAATCGTTATTTGATGTGTAGGTATAGGGAATGCTGTTTAAGGACTTTTTAAAACGCTCTTCTGTAAAATCAAGAAAATGGACAAAGTACGTTCTCTTCTTGTGGTCTTCGTATTCAACTATAGCAAAATACAATAATCGCAGGTTTGTTCAAATATGATCAATAAAATTACAACTCTATTAATGCTTGCTTTGTAAGGTAGCACTACACATGATCGAATATAAAACGAGCGAACGACAAAAGAGTGACTTCAGAAAAGCGACTACAAATAAGGCGACTAACACAAAGACCGACTAACAAAATGAGCGAATGACAAAAAGAGACTACCGAAAGGGCGACTGCCAAAAGAGAGAATGACAAAAAGAGCAACTACCGAACAAGGGAATGACAAAAAGAGCAAATGACAAAAAGAGCGAATGACAGAAATAGCGACTACCGAAAGGGAGACTGCCAAAAGAGAGAATGACATTTTGACGCTGGGCCGTTCTGTCTCGGGCCTTTCTGTCCTCGTCCTTCTGTCCGAGCCCTTCTGACGCGATACCGACTCCATAAGCTTATAACAATTAACATTGGTGCACATATATTGCATGATCAACTCTATAATTATTATTGACTATTAATAGTGAGTTGAATAACACATAGATGTAATTTTGTAACTATAATTTCCATCATAAAACTAAATTTTAATATTAGGCTTTTTTCTTCAGATCTGGAAGTTCCCATTTTCTTCGTTAGAATTTCCCCTTTCCTTTGTTCTTTTCCACAAAGAAATACACCTTTTAGCACAGGGCCGCACGAAAAGATTCATTTGAAATTTCAAACTGGGTAACAGAACGGCAGCCATTCTGAAAGTTTTAGTTCGATCACGCTGATTTTCACACACAAATAAGTTATTGTAAATACCTATGTTGTACCAAGTTTTGTTCCGATCGGTTCATAATTGAGGATTTTTTTAAATTTCAAACGGCCACCATTTTGAAACTTTTCTTCCAATCATGAACCCTTCCAGGATATTTAGACAACCAATTTTTGCGCCAAGTTTGGTTTCAATCCGTTAAAAATTACGGCAGTTCTCTCTCTCTTTCTTTCTCGATGGTAGTTTTCGTGTCAGGAAGTGATGATCGGAGCAATTATATAGAAAATGAAACACAAGATTGTTACATTTATAAATACTCTTACCTAAGTTCAAAAGAATAATTTGAAATTCAATAAATAAAAGAATGAAATACATTTATTTACGATTTATACATATTCTCACCACCGTCAAGTACAGTTTTACTTAACATTTGCTACCTAACGTAACATTTGCTGAAAAGATCATTACTAGAGCCCGGAAGTTTTGCAAAATGCCTTTTCGTTTTCGTTGCGAATTATCAGCATATAAATAATAGGTAACCTTTTTACTCATCGTGGGGGCGTTTAAAGAGGTTTTTCGTTTTACCTTTTTTGCCTATTTTACCTTCTGTTGCCTATTTCTAAACATAATGCCTTTGAATGTATTTTTTGCATTAAACACAAACAAAAATATAGCAACGCTGCTTTCGTCGCCAATTCAGAGGAGGAGGGGGAGACTGAGTTGTGACCAGAGGGTGATTCTTTAAGTATGTAGGTTGACTTCGTGTATCTCCTCCCATTTACTATCTTTCTTCACTGCTTCAATATTTTCTGAATCTCTGGTACAATTCATGGCAATAAGACCTGTTACTGGCTGATGACCTGGCAGATCAGGCATACTACGCTACGTTCCCATAAGCAATAATAATAAAACTTGAGAAGAAAGACAAGGAACTGGTGACAACGATGGATATTGCGTGAGAACCAATAAACAAACTGTTGAAGTGTCAAAACAAATGTAAATCTGTAACGGGTGCAAATGAGGATCTAGAGAAAAGGTGAAAATTAAAATGTCGTTGATATAAACCCGTGAATAATACTTTCTTTTATGTATGCTCCTCTTTCTTCTGTGGGCATTGAAAGATCATTTTCAAAAGTGAAAACAATTCTCAGAAACAGAAGACTTAATAGGTGTTGAAAACTGAATTGATCATTTACTTTTATATTCTACTTGGGGGGGGGGGTGCAACCAACAAAGAACATCATGATGTGGTGTCGAATGATATGCTTAATATAGGATATTGAAAGAAATCTGGATAAACCATATTTTAAAGAAATATATAAAGCCTTTTTTAAGTGCCTATTTCAGCAATGCCTTTTTGCCTGCCTATTTGAAGTAAAATGAATGCCTAAACTTCCGAGTTTTAATCATTCCATATATCAAAGTTACTACTATTTCGAGTTAGTTGTTTTCAAGAATGTAATACACAAAAAACTAAAGTGATAAAATTGAAGTTCTTCACAACTATCCTTACATATGGTATCGCAAGAAAACGAATCGATAATTTCTATCATTCAGATATTCTGACCTCCTTGAAGTAATTACAACCATCAAAGCATTCCTAATTTGTAATAATTTTGATAAGCCAATTAACATATCCTGTTTATTAAAAGCATACCATTTTAGCATTAAACAACAAACAATTACTAATAGTTTTAGATAAGCGAACATTCATATAAATAGATAGTTAGGGTTCCTCGTTACGTATAATAGTGAGGTAACAACACTAGACGCGAACGTAGTTAACCGCAGTTAACAAGTAAAGACTATAAAATCGTTCGATTGTAGAGAAAAATCGTGGCTATCTGCCGGTAACTGCACATCATAATTTTAAACTGAACTTAATAAAACATATTTCTAGACAACAAAATGCTAATAATTATCCAATATGATGTTTTAGGCGAACGAATTAATTTAAACTAAACTAAATTTCCAATTTATAGCCGAAATAAAGTTCAAATCAAAAATGCAGCAGCGCTCTTTCACGCTAACCATGACCTTCTCTACCCTTTTAAACAATGCGTTGAACTAGCAACGAACAAATGAGTTATTAAGTAAGAAATAAAGTATTTAATAAAGATTTAAATTGACTATGCACTGTTATGTAATGTAAATGGAGTTCAACTCTAATATAAGAAACTTTGTATTCATTAAATATGTATATTGCCTAAAATACAGACGTTCGGGACTTCAGAAAGCTACTACGCGTACATTCTCGATTGTTTAAGATTTCGATAAAATGAAGCATGATTAAATAATTGGACAGCGTTATGCATTATCAGACAATTACCAAGCGCCATTTCTTAAAATTTTTCTATATGGCGTATTCTGTTGGAAAAAATCACTATCTATGTATTAGCAACGGTTGCCAAGAAATATTCCTAAAGGTTTAGTAAGTGTCCATGAACTATAGATTGAATTATCTCAAAACCAATTTTTGGTGGTTGGTCTAGTGATGCATAACGCTGTCCAATTATGTAAGCAAAATATCTAAATTACGAAACTATGGATATTATTTGAGCTCAAATGGAAAATTAAAAATATTCTAACACTATTGATTATTTACCGGCGTTAAATTAAACTACATTTAGGTTTTAGTATTATTGGAAGCTTCCTTACAATTTGTTGGTTTTTCAAGCATATTCATTCTTGATAGCTAACCCTTGTACTTGTTACCGAGCATACTCTGATAAAGTGAAAATTACTCACCATAGTTAATTGCAACACAAAGCGTAATCGAATGTCTCAATATTAGAAATGGGTGGCTTGACCATGTCATGTTAGAAAAAGCACAATTGTTGTAGTAGTTATAACTTATCCTACACAAACCCAGGACCTAGGATACCTGCCGGCTGATGTGAACAGTTGATGAAACCAACTCTTGAGAAATAAAGCGTTTTTCTACAGGTAAGTAGCAGTGCATTTAAAATAAAGTAAAATCAGTCGCATGTGAGAATGGATTTAACCCATAGAATCTAATTAAAGTGTAAAGGATCGTGCGAAAACAAAATTACAATTTTTGATTTCCTACTGAATTGAACAAGTCACCATATAACCAAAATGTGTATTTTTGCATTCGCCCTTTCGGTAGTCGTTCTTTCGGCATTCGCCCTTTTGGTAGTCGCTCTTTTTTATCATTCGCCCTTTTTGTCATTCGCTCTTTTTGCTATTCGCTTTTTGTCATTCTCTGTTTTGACATTCGCCCTTTTGGTAGTCGCTCTTTCTGTCATTCACTCTTTTGGCATTCACCCTTTCGGTAGTCGCTCTTTTTGTCATTCGCTCTTTTAGTTGGTCGCTCATTTTGTAAGTCGGTCTTTGTGTTTGTCACCCTATTCGTAGTCGCTTTTCTGGAGTCGCTCTTTTGTTGTTCGCCTGTTTTACAATCGCTCTTTTGTTGTGGAACCACTTTGTAGAGCTATGTGAACTTTATTTTATATGGTCCATTTCAGTATGATATAAATGCGATGAGTTTAAAACCTACAAACTCCATGTTCCACGTGGGATTCGAACCCGCAACCTCATGAATGACGGACCAGTTATTAATGCTTGCTTTTGGCAACTAATTTGACAGCCATTGTTCTCATTTCAAGCAGGAAGATGCTGAAATTGGACTCTAAGTGTAAAAATACTTTTTCCAAGAGGTATGTCATCCGAGGCTGAGCGAGAAAAAAATCTTTAGGGTCACCTTATGTGTCACCTTGCAAGCTTAAAATATACGAACTGTTAATAACCAAACATGGCAAATTTGTCATAGAGATACCTTGCGAGTAGATGGGCTTTGCCATAGAAATCGATGATAACATGTTGGATATACTTACTTTATGGCTTACGGAACTCACAAGTTGATCGCAGCAGTAACAAACGTTCGCCATAGGATTCTATCCTTGAGCAAGATCAAGCCAGTGTTTATCACAAACACCTACTTCTCGAAGATCCCTTCTAATATTATTCTACCAACGTCGTCTCGGTCTTTCGAACGGTCTCTTCCTTCCGGTTTTCCAATCAAGCTGGAATATAATCCATATTTTTATCCCATCTGAGCTACATCGCCTGCCCACCTTAGTCGTCGCGATTTCATTATTCTTACAACATCGGGTGAGTCGTAAAGCCTTTGAAGTTCTTCATTGTGCAGTCTCCTCCATTCCCCAGTCATCTAGTCGCGTTTCGACCCGTATATCTTTCTCAAGACCTTACTTTTAAACACTCGTAATTTATGTTCATCTGCTATGGTCGTACTCCAACTTTCACACCCGTAAAGTATTACCAGCAGAATAACCGTGAACTCCGTTAAACCAGAGTATATGGTTCCAAAGCGTAACATGCTATTTTGTTGTTGTAGATTCTCCCTTCTCATTGTAATACAGGACAATAGGTTTCCATGATATTTAAAAGAGAGTTCCACAATTTCAATTTCGACTTAAAATAATTTACTATGATCGTTTTTCCGCTCTTGAATCTTCAATTACGTATTTTAATAGATTTGGCCACTGATTAGGAATTCCTGTTGCAAGACTTTAACAAACCTAGAAGAGAAAACCAAAACCAAATAATAATTGTACAGAGCCAACTACAACTTTATTGTATTGCGAGTTATTGTACAAATTGTTTATTAATTCATGTAACTGAGAAACAGACCTATAAAAACGAAAGTTTTAGAGATATTTCCATGAAACTTTTTGTGTAGTAGCTCATAATACCCTGACGTTTTGACACTCTGAAAGTTGCTTTTCTAAACTATGATAAATTTTAACCTCTTTTGGGGGGGATTAAAACTTAAAAGTAAACCTCGGTCTTAGCCTTAGATGCCTAAATAACGGCCATAAATAAAATTCAAATTAAATGTGAACCTTGATTATGAGAAAATCAGTGTTAATTCAGACGACCACTTTTCCTTGTCTAATTTTAATAATTACGAAGAAATTAAGTCAGACAGTGATTCTGTCTGTAAAAAAATGTAGATCGAGATCCCCCCACAAAATAAGATTAAAATTTAGTTTAGGAAAAGTATTTTCAAAGCGTTAAAACTTCAAGGATGTGAGCAACTGTAGAAAATTTCATGGAAATATCTTGAAAACTTTCGTTTTCACAGGTTTGTTTCTCAGTTGCACGAATTAATAAAAAAGTCTGTATTCCTTACAGAACATTCCAAGAGCATGGTCATATTTGGACAGGAAATTATAATATTTACACCAGATGAACATAAAGATTTTTTTAATATTAAGTTCGAGTACAAATACTTACATCTTATGTATCTGCTACTGTAGATTCAGAACAAACAAAAGTGTTGTACGGCGAATAATTCCTTATTTTTGCTTCTGTTGCTTTCAGAAATTGGACTATCACGTCAAACTGTCTGCAAACCAAAGTGCAATGTTCCTTTGGAATACAAACCAGTGTGTGGTTTGATAACTTATCCAAATCAGGAAGCAATGAATTGCTTATTTGGCAAAAGTAAGTAAAATTGATTTTTTCTAAAATTACTATTTTTTCCTTCTAAGACGTAACATATAATGTTTTGAAAACATTTTCCGTTAAATTTCATGTTAACAAATAATGCTTAATTACACGAAATGAAAAGTGTTTTGATAATGAAAGGTTTTTTGATGATAATATGACCAACAATCATTTGAAGCGTACAGAGAAAGACGGGGCAATGTGTATGAAAGGTAATTTCTCGTAAAACGCATTTTAAATACCAACGCACTTATTTACTCCCATGTATTTCATATATTGAAAACCGTTATAACTTGATGATTTTTTTTTTTTGAGCTTTTGGATTGAAATATTTTGAGCTGTCATTCTGTAGTACTTGTTACGAGTGCAAATTTATTTTTTAAGTGCATATTTCCCCTTCTTTACTCTTCATTTTTCAAATTACTATTTCTTCTCTTACCACAATATAATCATTGAGCTTTCAAGAATGCTGCATGTCAAACATCAAATTCACATTTGTATGCCATTATCTCCGTTAGATTCTTGTAATGGACATTAAACCCTTTTGAGATTGTATTGAGCACTAGTACCACATAGTATACGAGCACTTAATAATGGTATTCAATATCTTCGAAACCCTTCCACGCTTTATGACTTTCAACTGTCAGTAAGCTTTATTTTGTCAATTTACACCATACGACAAGAACAATTCCTTTTTTTTTTTTTTAAATTTATTTCCTGAGTTGGGGATTCCATGGGTATTATGATTATCGTAATATAAACTTAACAATGCTCGTATTTAGATCTTAGTTCAAGATTAAAACTGTTTTGTCATCGCTCAATAGGTATCTATAACAAAAACAAATGAAGTTCTTTTTAATTTTGTGTTGCGGGTAGGCATGTATCTAGAAGTTGGTTTCGTGTGAGAGGGGGGGTCCACCGCTTTCGAGGCGGGGGTCAGAGGTCTGTCTGGGTGTGAAATTTAGAATATAAAAAATGCGTATAATTTTGTAACAAATTATACAAATTTTACAAAAATCTGGATTTCGTAAGTGGGACAGGTTTTATGCATCATGAAAATCGCCCAGGAGAGGCGAGTGTCGATTTTTGATTCATCACGATAGTGCTGCTGCTCACACGTCTCAAGTATCAAAGCCTTTCCTGAGGAATCAAAAATTCTAGGAGCTTCCCCACCCACCTTATTCTCTAGACTTGACCCCAAGCAACTTGTACCATTTGCTAATTAGCATCTCAGGTAGTGATGAGAAACTGTAGCTGGCTACAGAAGATTGGCTGAATTAAGGTGATTAGCAGTTTCACAAGGTTTGTGAAAAGTGTATTGAAGTTCATAATGACCCTGCTGAGAAATAAAATTGTTTTTTTTTTTTTTTTGTTTCTGTATCAAAATGTTTGGAGCATTTTTCGTATGTAAAAGCACATAAAACCGTATAACAGGATTGTTTTTAATGTAAAATTTCCATTCTTTGTACCCAAGACATGGACTACTTCCAGAATTGTAATACAATTAATTCTTACACTTTCCTTGTATTACTATAAACCAGATAATGCACGAAATTTGCTGACTTCAGAGGACTGAAATGTACTGTATCTCTACTAGTAGCATATTGATTCTCTTTTATGTTTCATATTTGTTGAAATTTTCGACGCAATATTCTTTTCTCTTTGCAGATACAACAGCCAAACATATTGGAGAATGTTATCGTGAATCAGATCCCTGTAATCCATCTAGTTTTGAATCCAGTCGCTTTTGTGCTACCAATAGAATGCAATACGATTCGTACGAGAGCATTCTGTGTCTTCGACGATTGAACAAAGGTCAGTACAAACAAGTATGTTTAACAGAGACCCGCAAATTATTATGATAAAACCACGCTTTCTTTTGAACTAACCTGGTAATAAATTTATTTAACTAAGTGTACTGTTCTTAACTGCGGTAGATATAACTTTCTGTCAGCAATTGTAATTAGTAGAAATGGTTTCGGTTGTTCTGTAAAATCGTGTATTTCGTCAATTAATGAATACGCTGAAATTTCTGAATGCACAAATCTTAGAATTTCTAAGGTTACTTCGTACTAGAGCAGGCTCGAAGCCAGCCAAATCCGTAGGGGAGGGATAGGCGAAATTTTAGAGGGGTTAAGACTATGACAATATTCAAACATACATAGAGGAGATGGTCCAAATACGAGCTACCACTTCTATTTCTCGAATATCCCCAAAATGTTCCAAGGAATGCACTAAACAACAACTGCAAATATGTCTGAGATACGTTTACTTTATAATGTTGTTGTAAATTTAGATTAGAAACCCATGACTATGATATTAAACACATGTTTTACAGAGACGTAATAATCTTGACTCTTGAAACATTGGTCTAAATATCGGTTACCCTTTAAAGTTATCTTAAATAATTAAGAAGACATGTTAACAGTTGAAAATAATGTTCAGGAGTGATGATAAATGTATATTTACAAAAATCAGAGATAGTTCTCCTTTTCTGCACCAGCACATTCTTTATGTGCTCACCTCGAACACATGATACACATAACCCATAGGTCTCCCTATGGTCTCCATTCAGAGAATATCCTGTCGCAGAATATACAATTGAAGCGTATGCGCGAGTAAACGTCTAAGTAACATTTTCAAATAAAAAAAATCACGAGTACATTTTATATAACAGGAAAAATATGAGGCATGAAATATTCATACTTTGAACAAAATCGGACTTTAGTCTAACATGTTTTCGTGCAAAGTATGAATATTTTATGCTTCAAATTTTTCCTGTTAACTCGTGATATTTTTTATTTGAAAATGTCACTTAGACGTTTGCTCGCGCATACGTTTCAATTTGTATCTTCATCATCTGGCGTTTCTCGTGCAGTTGGCGTATGAAAGAAACTATCTTCATCATCACAAGGATCTAGATCAGAAAACGTTATCCTGGATTCTTCTGAATCTGATTCTTGTCTTGTGAATTCTAAAGTTCCTTGTTTTCTTTTCTGATCAGGTATATTCCATTTTTATAATTGTTCAGCTCTTTGCAAAACTTAACTGAAAAATGATGTCTTATTTTTCTATTTTTCTTGCTTTTACTTTAGATTAATACTTTTCCAAGCAAGCCACAATTTTTTCTTAGTATGGGTTATCCATTATAACAGTAGGTAGCACTTCCTCGTTTTCTAAGTCGGTCGCTATTTTTTCTTTGTAAAAGGAAGTGCTGAAATATGAAAAGGACTTTGAAATTTCAAGTACTGTGTTCTAAGAGAAGGAAATGTTAAGATGAAGATGTAGGTAGACAAGGTAGCCCGTATTTAGACCATTAATAAGGGTTGCTTCGTGACGCAACGGAAGTCAATACGCAATATGATTTATTCTGTTTTATACTGACTACGAGTGCTGTCTCTGAGAAAACAACTTTGTAAACCATTTCATACTTGGTTTTATTGTGTTTAAATAGCTGAAATAGAAATGCCTGATAAAACTTTCCGACTGTTGAAAACAGGCACAACATACAAAAAAATCAACCACATCCAACTCTTTGTCACTAACTGAATTCCGCCAGCACCTCCGTTCTTGAGGAACTGTTTCACACTTTTGTCACCAATCAGTAGTATTATACAATCATATACAAGTCTAAAACGTCAACTAGCCCGAATTTGGACCATAGCCCATATTTGGACCTTCTCCTCTACTATACAGGGTTTCCGGGAATTCCTAATAGGCCTACAACGTTTGGGAGTTTAAAGTATACATCAAGACAAACAAAAATAGTAATGGACACAAACCTCAAAGCGGCGTCCGTTCCGTGTTATGGGCTTGGGAAATTGTACTGCACGGAACTTTGAGGGGCCATAGCACAAAGACAAAAATGGCCATGACACAGGCGTTGTTGAATTTCACACAAGAAGTCGTAGGAGTAGTATCCAAAAATATCAAAATCAAAACTCCAGAACAATTGCGCAAGAGACTTCCCAAACGAAGTAAGGGATTCCCGGTTGTTTGCAAATAAAGGTGGGTCAAAATGAACGGGAAATGAAAGAGTGCGTAATGTTTAGTTATAAATCGTCTGCGCCATATCGATAGTGCAAACAGAATCAAAGATATGAAGAATTGTGAGTTTGCTGTGAGTGGTTGCATTACCACCAGTAAACAAGTTTCAAGCGTTCCAGAATCATTAGAGTATTATTGAAGGTTAGATTAATTCGTTATCAATTGATACAACTTTTCTCTTTCCATTTGTATTATCACAATGCTCCATACAAAAGACGTAATAAGTCTTGCTCGTAACACATTGTTGCCGAACCCACAAACTAGTATGTTCTGCTTTCTTAATTAATTGGTCGTAAAAAATGTCGTGTACATGGTACGTAGATTGTCCTGTGTACTGACGCATAACTTTTTACCTCCAGTGGAAATGACATACAGTACGTAGTCTGAATATTTGCACTAACACAAAAATGAATTGAGTGATACTTGA
Organism: Lepisma saccharinum; assembly: GCA_022664845.1. Taxonomy (NCBI): domain Eukaryota; kingdom Metazoa; phylum Arthropoda; class Insecta; order Zygentoma; family Lepismatidae; genus Lepisma; species Lepisma saccharinum. The sequence continues at coordinate 50,108 of JAGDQP010004871.1, forward strand.
AGGGCATTTAGGACTTCTGAAGGACTTTTCACCGTGTGCTCGTGAGTCCTAGAAAAGTACAGTATGCTGAAGAAATGAACTAACAAGTATGCAGAGCAAAACTCATTGCAGTAGAAAGGAAAAGAGAAGTGGGAAGCGAACAGTACCACTTCGTCTCGTCCCCTCCGCAGAAGCGACCACCATGGCGAGAGCCTGTGCATGGCATTAAGGGTCAGTGAGATAAACGTACAAATGGGGTCTGTTAGCAATACAAGACACTCTGATTACTCACAAAGGAAACACTGGCTACTGCGTGCCACTAGCCAAGTTCGAACCGAGGGGTACGAACTGTGATGTCCATTGCATGAAGCGAATTGTGCTACAAGAGCTGCTGGAAGTAACGCCCACGAACAGCGATGCATGCCTCACACCGACGATGCATGTTCGCATAGACGCGGGAGTCCATTGCATGAAGCGAATTGTGCTACAAGAGCTGCTGGAAGTAATGACCACGAACAGCGATGCATGCCTCACACCGACGACGCATGTTCGCATAGACGCGATTGAAAACGGTTGGTATGTATTGGATTTCTTCGGCCGCAGTTGCAATGCGTGCCACGAGATCTCATACCGATTACCAGGGTCCGACTTCGAGATCCGACTACCAGTGTCTCATACGCCAACGTCTTGATGTGACCCCACAGAAAGAAATCCACGAGCGTCAGGTCGGGCGAGAGTGGCGGCCATGTTATTGGACCACAATGGTCAATCATTGTTGTCCAAATGAATTATTTAAATGGTGTAGGACAGCACGTGTGAAATGGGGAGGCGCGCCATCGTGTTAAAACCACATGTGCTGTCGCATTCTAAGAGGAATTTCTTTCAGTAACTCCGGCAGATGTGGAAACGCAGCGGCCCTTGCCTTACAGAAGGTATCATCCTAGCAGTCGCCTGGTGAGACTGACCCAAACCAGGGAAAATCTGTTACGATGGTCGGCCGGAGCAGGGTTCATGCCTACGCTCGACCTACACTTTACATTTTTTTTTTTACATTTGGGACCCTCTGACCACCCCTACCCTCAGCCAATCTTGGCTCAGCCCCGCTTCGCGCATTTGAAATGCAGCGAACTAAAAGTGTTCTCCACGGGACTGGGGCAGGCCATCCCCGGTATTCGTCTCCCTGCTTCGGCCCCTGACACGGCGCCGAAGCACGGAGTCGGCAGGACCTGTTGTTCCTCAAGGTATTGTTTTACATAAAAAAAAGATAAAATAATAGCAAAGAGAGGGGGGCCGGGGAAGTTCTTTTAGCCTGGCTCCCGCTGGCAAATCCAGGCCCTTTTTCCGCGAGTGGGGGAATTTCTTCTTTTATTATTTTTTAATTTTCATTTCAATTTACAATACGTACATACATGGACCTGAGCTGTAACAAAATACAATCATATATTAAGTACACGGTGTTAGTGGTTTAATATATTAAGTAATTATTATTTATTTGGGTTAAATTTTACTATTATTTATTAATGTTTTTCACTTTATTAATTCCTGCTTTTATGTTGTGACTTCAGTATTTTCTTAAGTGTCTTCCTTACTAATCCTATATACATCGGTGTTATTAGTCCTTACATAGTTGTCTAGTTATTATTGTTAGTATCAGTTTTTTTTTCATTTATACAGTCAAAATTACGTTATTGAAATCACTTCCCGCACTGTGCTATCTATGTAACTATCTTAATAAAAATTTATACTTCATTTTCCGTAATCTACTCATTAATGATATATAAAATATTTCTAAAATAGAAGCAATTCAAATACAAAATACAAGGACACTAAACAATCATTCATTTATATGGACTTCAGTTCCTCTATCTATACATTTTAAACCCAAAAAATATATCATCAGCAAATTATCACAATAAGTATTAATAATAGTTTACATTTACATTTAATTCCCTATGAATTGCTCCGTATCAGAATTTAATTTTTATCCTTCACCTATCTACTCTAAGCTAATCCTAACTATCCTAACTACTTTCACTCTCATCATCCATTCTCACCAGGGAAGTCAGCCGTTAAAGTTCATTCCAGGGGGCTATGACACACACTCCATATCCGTATAGATTGGGGCCTATCCTGGAAGTTTCTTCACAGCCGAATCTTCAACCACACCGCACATTCACACTACACTTCATACTTCTTTCGAATTGCACATCACTATTAATTTTGCCAATCCAGTTACCTCGGTACTCCGCTTACCATGCATATCCATAGGATTGGTGGTCAGGCACTGGGGGTTTCTTCGCGGATGAGTAATCGTTAATCCCGAAAGTTCTCGAACTCACGCACTCCCGCAACGCTAAACGGCTGGCCTCGGGGCATACCGGTTTCGGTTCGCGATTTAGCGTTGGGTCCTCACAATTTTGTAAGAACCACAGCCGTGGAAAGATGTTTAATCCACAAAGTTCGTGTGAATTCTAATATGTGAGTTTCCCGTATTCCGCTTCTCTCGCACCGCGTATTCCCCTTGTACCTGGGTCGCGCGCGTCACACATTCTTCGACTACGTTATTTACATTATTTACAATATGCATTGTTTCCCGTCTTCATTCTTGGTCATATATGTTCCTCCTCATTCTCCTCATAAAGATTTCTTTCTCCTTATATGAGATAATGGTAGCCAACAGATCCAGGGAGGTTCTTTTGATGTCATCTTCGATTATTTCGCGTACGTCAACGTTCTTTAGTTCATTTCTCAAATCCACAATTCGAGCATCAACAGTTCCATCCGCCTTCACGTGATTTTCTGGGCAATGGAGAACCACATGCTCGGGTGTTGAAAGTTGTCCGCAAGAACACTCGGGGGATTCCACTATTTTTAGTTCATGTAATTTCGATTTGTATGGTCCATGTCCACTTAGGAAATGCATCGAGCCCTTATCTGGATTCCAATTGGTCCATTTTAAACGTTGTTCATTCATGGGTATTATTCCATACAACCTTCTTGATTTTCCGGAATTTTGCCAATTTCTTTGCCAAATTTGATTAATTTTATTATCAATGTCTTTTATATCTTGTGGAATTTCCCGCAAAATTTCCGTAGCTCTTATTTGGTTTTCATGCTTTATCCAATACTAGCTGCCATTTTGATTGCTTCTAGATGTAAAGGTCTTATCCCCAGAATGACATTTATGGCTTCCCCCGGTGTTGTTTTATATGCTCCAGACATTCGCAGTAAGATGGTTCTTTGAGCTCTGTTAAGTTTTAGCGCCAATGATTTGTTTTCTTGCAACCTATGTGCCCAAACACTGGACGCATAGGTGCCAATAGCATTTACTATCTGTAAGTTATATAATTTCAAAATTTTTGTGGGTAACTTAAATTTAGTGCTTGCCAATGTTATTAGCTTATTTCCAAATTTCAAAATTTTATTAGTAGTTTCCCCAATATGGGCGTTATAGTTCAACTTTTCATCAATTACAACTCCCAAATATCTAAACTTATCAACTCTTCCAATAGTGTGATTTTCATACTTAATTGTAGGATTTCGCTCTAACTTTCCTTTAAATATTATATACTTAGTCTTATTAACTGAAATTTTAAGTTTATTTTCATTACACCAATTCCCTAATACTGTGGTGATCTTGTTTGTCCTAATCTCTAATTGTCTTCGAGTTTTGCCCTCCACCAAAATAGCGAGGTCGTCTGCATACGCCATTACCGATGTTACTTCTTCCATCCGATCCAGAACTTTGAGACAGGGGGCAATGCATATGTCCCAAAATATTGGGCCACATACAGACCCCTGTGGACATCCTTTATTGGGTAATCTTGTTATTTTCTCTCCCGGAGCCCTAAATGTAATCTTCCTGTCCTGGCAGTAGTCCCTCAATACCTTAATAATATATAGCGGAATTTTCATTTCAATCATATTATTAAACAACGCTGGCCACCAGAGGTTATCGAAGGCTCCTTTAATGTCTACATATAACGCAAGTACATAATTTGCGCCAGAATTGTTAATGTCTGTACAGAATTTGTTAATGGCGTCTTGCGTTGACCTGCCTTTTCTGAATCCAAATTGCATGTTATCATTTTCTAAATCCGTTCTGCTTGCTTGTAACCTTGCTATTATTATCTTCTCAAACAGTTTACTGATTACATTCAGCAAGCATATTGGGCGGTACGATCTAGGATCTGTTTTAGGTTTCTCCAAGCTCTTCAAAAAGATAATTAAGTTCGCTTCCTTCCAATTTTTTGGGAAACGTCCCTGCCTGATACATTCATTAAAAAGGCGAGTTAAGTATGGGACCCAGATTTCTTTCGAATTCTTATATATCTCCGATTTTATTGCATCCGGTCCTGGGGCTTTCTTCGTTTTTAAAGATCTTATAGCTATTTCTAGTTCTGTGTTCTTAATTTCTGGTATTTCTTCCTCAGGAATTTGTAGATTAATGATATTGTTCATAAGTTTTCTGATGTCTTTTTGTTCGTCTGTTTCGTTATCTTCTATGTCTTTTGGGATTAGTTCTTCTACTAAATATTCCGCTGAGTCTCTCCAGGTTTTGGTATACGTTTTATCCTGTTTTTCCAAAGTTGATATACTAGTTGGTGATAACTTTCTCATGCAGATTTTATAGGGTTTACCCCACGGGTCAGTTGCTAAGTTTGTTTCAACAAAATTGTTCCATGTTTCCGTTTTCCTTTGTATTAATAGCTGTTTGTAGTTGTCCTTTGATTCCCTATATTCGTCGAGTTTTCCTCTTCTCAGTTCAGGGTCCCTTGCCTTTTGGTATGCCTTCCTTTTGGCTCTTGTAATGCGTCTAAGTCTTGTGAGCTCATTGCACCAGAAAGGGGCGTTCACCAAATTTGTGTTACCTATCGATCCCCCCGGCGGCAGCGTCGCTTTTATTGCCCGAATTGTGGAATTTTTTAGTTCTTCAGCCAAATTATCTAAGTTGATATTTGGTGTTATTTGTGGTAGTATCAAGTTTGCTTCAAATTTTTCTTTGTTCATTCGCAAGATGTTATAGCGTATTTGTTCACCTTCTTCGACAATGCTCCGTGCTGCCTCCGGTTTAGATACCGAGACTATAAACTTGATTGCATTATGATCGCTACTAGTATTCCCGTCCAATACTTGCCATTCGCTAATTTGATTGGCTAAATTGGTAGTTGTAAGCGTCACATCAATGTTTGTCCCGGCACCCGCTCGGCCCCGAAAGGTTGGGAATTCTCCTTCCTGGTTTGCTATTACTAATTCATTTGCCATAATTAGGTCTTCAAGAGCTTCGCCTCTCCTTCTGTCTCGATCTGTTAGCACATTACTGAACCACATGGGGGATTTTGCGTTAGCATCCATTGTTCGACCTACACTTTAGGGGGGGGTATTTTTTCACAATAGGGGTTCGAGTTATCATCAAACGTTGTGCATTGGTACCAAATAAAGCCATGCCAAATATGGCCCATCCTAAAACGATATTTAACAGGGCCCCTGGACCCCTAAAAGGACCAATTGTTTCTTTGCAAAACAAGGAATAAAAATGATACAAGTTTCTACATTTTGGGGTTCGAGTAGTTATGAAACGTTGTGCATTGGTACCAAATTTAGCCATATCTTCTTAGCTGTTAAGCTTTTTTTGGTCGTTTCCAAAAAAAAATTTCGCGGGCTGAGGGCCCGGCTAGGTATTTTTTGATCCGTCTGTATTTCGGTGAACAAATATACGGTGAACAAACAAACAAACAAAATTGGGCCCTTTAGGGGTTCAGGGACTTGGTTAAATGTGGTTTCGGACAGCCATATTTAGCATGGCTTTATTTGGTACGAATGCACAAATTTTGATGACAACTCAAACTCCAATATCTAAAAAAAAATCGGCCCACCCTACTACACATATACCGCGTGGAAGGCAGACACACAAAGTACTTAATTCATTTCGAATGTCACTTAATGAAGTTTTCTGTTAATGCAGATAGCATAAGTCGAAAACACAAATATCACATTGTATTGTCTTGAATGGTATCTGTGAGTTAAGTATTTCCATATGCGTTTCTCAGTCCTGCTAGTAAGCTACCATATGCCAATGAGAACGTACTATTCTACTTAGGACAGCATAGGATATAGCATAGCAAGTATACTTGTTTGAGGTCCTATGCCAGTATTTACCCAGTAGAACTGAGGAAAGCCAAGAGTTTGTCCGCATGGTTTGAATTCATGACAACTGTTTTCAGAGCTAACCAGGGTGGTTTGGTAGCAAATTCTCTATTATTATATAACATGTATTCATGAATAGCGTCTAATCACATTTAGAAACAAGGCTATCTGCTTAATGCTACAAGCATTATTTGCTAACCACACGGATTAATAATAAGACTAAGTTTTGCACCGATTTTGCGTTTCACTCAGCAAAACAACTGTCTTTAATTTAAAATGAAAAAACAAAATATTTTTGTACGCTTGAAACTTGTTTACTGGTGATTATGCAACCACTCATAGCAAACCCACAATTCTCCATATCTTTAATTCTGTTTACACTATCGATATGGTACAGACGAATTATAATTTAATATTACGTGCTCTTTCATTTCCCGCTCATTGTGACAAGTCTTCCTTTGCAAACATAACCGTGAATCCTTTGGGAAATCCCTTGCGCAATTGTTCTGGAGTTTTGATTTTGATATTTTTGGATACTACCCCTTCGACTTCGTGTGTGAAATTCCACAACGCCTGTGTCACGACCATTTGGCTTTGTGCTATGGCGCCTCAAAGTTCCGTGCAGTGCAATTTCCTACGCTCATAACTCGGAAAGGACGCCGCTTTGATGTTTGTGTCCATATACGTTTTTGTTTGTTTTGATGTCTACTTTCAAGTACCAAACGTTGTATTAGGAATTCCCGGACATCCTGTATGTATGTATGTAAAGTATTGAAAGGGTGCTAGGAAAATATTAGGAGAAGCTGAGCCTCCTAGCCTCCCCTTAGCTACGGGCCTTTACTAGACAAAGCTGTGTTGACAGATATTTCACTTGTAATCTTGGAAAGTTATTTTAGCAATGCCTATGAACTGCAACATCGATTAACTCATTCTATGCAATTAGAACTAGGCAACCACTGACGTAATTGCAATATACAATAAAATAATCTATAGTCCATTCAATTTCTCTTTCAGGAAACTTTTCTCATTTTCCACAGCATGTCAAACGAAACATTGTTCATTATTGACCTTTACCATGCCATCTTTTTCTTTTTTATTTCTAGGTTTCAAACACAGAAAATAGGGTATTAAAGCTATTTTTTATGACCAGAATTGGCATTTTTTTTCTCCCCAAGCTCTTTGTCTGATTGATCACTCTCGGAAGTAGATATCACCCAGGGCTTTAGTTGAGATATTATTCTAGCATTCGCCTGGCGAGACTGAGAAAAACCCTGCAAACCTCAATTAGGATGGCCAGAATAGAGTTCGAGCCCGCCTGCCTTCCTATTGTTGATCCGAAGTCGGCGACTTTGGCCCCAGCTTAATGATTTAAAGTTAGAGACTGGTTTAGAACTTTCGGTGCCGTTTCCTCCCGTGGATCCCTCTATTTCCACCAACATATTTTTTATTCAGTTTATCGTACAGGTATTTGAAATTTGTTACGTATTTAGTGAGGCTGTACAGCAATTTAGTGGGGAACTCTATATCCTTATCATTTATTTTGTTCATAGATTTTTTTCTAAAAAGTAATTGAGGTTATAAATTGCAGAGGTAGCCTATTCCTCAAAATAGCAACATGGCGCTTACATTTCTTTTCTCGAACCACAACCGAAAACAGACAAAGAAAGCTTTAAGAAGCGATGTAAAGAATCTGAGTTACTAATAAAGAGAACCCAGAGCGAAGGTTC
>JAGDQP010004871.1:57970-72155 GCA_022664845.1 Lepisma saccharinum
ACCAACACATTAATCACAGCAACCTACTATTCAGAACAACGATCGTAAAACAAACCAAACGTTGTTTAATATCTAAAAAAAAGGAAGGCAAGAATCAGACATGCTGTATCCATAATTTCGTTTAGTTCCTTGAAACGTACTTTGTTCCGAAACGCGCTTATTATGCTCCATAGCAACAGAGAAAGAAAGCTTTAGGAAGCGATGTAATTAGAAGAGGAAACTTGAATGAGTGGTCGAAGATCCTACTATATTTTATTATTATTGTACAGTGCGCAGCATTTAAGAGTTACCTGGTCTTAGCACAGGTATGAGAAACCCTGTGCACTATTTTCGAATAGAGGGAAGAGAGTCAGCAGTATATTTTGAAGTGTTTTAAGTTATTTTGTGTTGATTGGGAGAATTCCTTTAATTTATCTTGTTGGAAGCAAGTAAATTATAACGAAGATGAAAAACAGTACAGAACTAGGAACTCTCCTCATGTATAGAAAAAGAAATGAGACCAAAGATATGTATAGAAATTACGACATAATTTTCTTCTGTGGGGAACGCTATTCTTATTCTAAACTCAAGCAAACAAACTACTCGGATTTTCCCAGTCTATCGCCGTGCTAAAACTATTATTATGGCAGTAACTCTTTAATGCCCACACTGTAGATGTTCTTAAAGGAAATTTCAACAAGTACAAATAATGGAGAATATGCCTAGTATATACTTGACGAGTTGTACAGGCAGAACCTGGTACATTTTCCTCTCACTTCGAATACTGCATACGTACATACAGAATGTATCTAGTGTTTGTCTATAGCTAAGATAAAGATAAAATGAATTTTATGGGCGGTAACAGCACGTTTGTCTATAGACAATTATATCCTATGATGATTAGTATACCCGGAATACGAAGTATCTTATTTTCAATTTTGATAACAATAATAACGAAAATTGGACAAGAAATAAAGTGTCTCTATGTTGTAAGCGGTAAGAAGTTGTGCAAATACGCTTAAAACTAAGTGTTCCATTTACATCCATACGAACAGAAATTGGGCGACAAGGTCAAGGGTTTCGTGGCCACTTTTAAACTTTCTAAACATACACAAAATGGCACCGTCTTTCCCGATATGCTTTGCATCGGGTCATACAACGTTGCCAGATTGTACCAATAATTTCGTAAGGATTGTGCCAGATCCCTACGAAACGCACGCATTGCTCTCCAGATGGCATTTGTATTTTGTCAAGCTAAAATCTGTCGTTCCTTACTTGTCAGACCGTGTATTTTCAGTTTGTACATATTAAAAGCAACATTATTGAAAAAGAAAGAAGTAGGTACAAACGAAAAACGAATGAAAACAGAAATGAAAAACTCAGCTGAAAGCTTATTTTTACAGCTCTTTCTAAATTTTATCATCATTGTTTTAGCCGACGCTTGAATTGGACACCCATGCCAATTTTTGCATTCTATTAGCAATTAGATTTGCAATAAGACGTTTAACTAATTCGTGCTTACTTATTAGGGTGAAGTTCTGTTGACTCGCATTTGTATTTAGCTCCGAAGTTAACATAATATACAATATTCGTAGTTGATTTTTTTTCTTACATTGGCTATATCTTCTTTTTCTTTCAGATCTTAACATTCTTCATGATGGCCAATGTACTGTCGAAGATGTAAGAATACCAGAAGACTCTCAAAGACTTTGCTTATTTGCGGAAAATATATTAATACATCTTCCGGTCTGTGGATCGGATAACGTCACATATGAGAACCCGTACGCTTTAGGTTGCATGGTACAGCGAAAACAAGGTAAGCATTATATACGGTATATGAAATAAAATAGCTTGTTTTGTGAAATGTGGCATGATTGAATCACTTAGTAGAGCTGGAGTAAAAATCAGACCATTCATGTTACGTTGCCGAGAATTTACGTACAAGCAACAGAGATCAATTTGGTACTTTGTACTACTTTTCTTAGCCACGAAGTTTTATCTACTGCGTTAATTCCAAAATGTCTGAAATGTGTTATAAGGTTAAAGAGTAGTGTTAACGATACTGGTATCTTCCTCTACAAAATTGCAAGGACCAATTTATTGCACAATAAAATCTGTAGAGCTAAAAACGACTTGCATATGTGCAATATGTATCTTAAGGAATTTCGAGGTACTTAAGAATGTAATATATAAAGTATGGAATGTTAACCTTTTCCGTTTCACTCATTCAATTATTCGTATACAGTAATACAAGTATGTGGATATAATATCAAACTCAAACCGATATGGATAACCTGCCACCAAACAAATCTTTGCTTCTCTTGGCGGTGTACACTTTTCACCAAGGCCTGATTTTGACTATTTTATTGCATAGGCAGGCTCACTGATTTGCCTACGTATAATATTTGTCGGAACGAGCCATCATTACAACTCTGTAACTGCAGATTTTATTTTGGTTACAGGCTTGCAACTGTCTCGCCCTGGAAGATGTTCAGATTCTCCTCCACTCGAGAAGAAAGATCCTTGTGATGAGGAACCAACCACTCAAACGACCCACAGGACCATCTGTGCATCCGATGGAAGGACGTACAGCAGTTTCCAAGAGATCAAATGCGCTCGCAAACGATACGGAATAGGCTCAGAATGTAAATAAAATAATACTTACTTACTTTATGGCTTACGGAACTCACAGGTTCATCGCCGAAGTAACAAACGTTCTCCATATAATTCTATCCAGAGCAAGATCAAGCCAGTGTTCATCACAGACACCTACTTCTCGAAGATCCCTTCTAATTATTCTCCCAACGTCGTCTCAGTCTTCCAAACGGTCTCTTTCCCTCCGTCTTTCCAACTAAGATGGAATATAATCATCGTTTTTCCTCATCCGAGCTACATGGCCTGCCCACAGTAGTCGTCGCGATTTCATTATTCTTACAACATCGGGTGAGTCTTAAAGTCCGTGAAGTTCTTCTCAATGCAGTCTCCTCCTTTCTCCAGTCATCTCGTCCCGTTTCGACCCGTATATCTTTCTCAAGAACTTATTTTCAAACACTGCTAATTTATGTTCATCTGCTAAGGTTGCACTCCAACTTTCTCAACCCTAAAGTATTACCGGCAGAATAACCGTTCTGTATATTTTCAATTTCAACTTTCTTGATATTAATCGCGAGGTAAGAAGTTTTTGGACTGAACAGAAACGTGCGTTACCCCTTGAAAATATCTTCGATTGCTGACATTAGCTGAAGAAAAATGAAAAAAACGAGTGATAGAATAGAATTTATGGGAAAATATTCGGATTATTTTGTACTAACTCGTTTTTGGAATTGAATTGAAATTTATTTATGTTCCATAGGCATCTAAGGTTCGGGCCGGGATAGAGGGAAAGGATGCGGAAATTTGCTTGAGAGGGCATGAGTTTAAGGTGTTATCCCGGCATTTTTCTGGTGTGACTGGAAAAATCTTGCGAAGACCTCAGTCAGGATGGTCGGTTGCTTGGATTGAACCCACGACCTCCGAAATACTAAGTTACCACTCTGCTACTGAACTGCGGCCGGTTGACACTCGTTTTTCGACAATTCCCAGCCTTGACTCGAAGTTCACACAGTAGACCACTAACTCTGGGCTTTTGATGCGAACCACATTTACATAAAAAGTACATCAGATTCATCAATTTTATTAAAAATACGGAAAAACGTGAAGTTGCTCTGATCGAGAAATACAGCAATTGTACATGAAGAGTAAACGCTAAAACTAACTTTTTCTGCAGGTTCTCAGTGATCAATGGAAGATATATCCAACTCCAAGGTTAAGGACTTACCAATAGCAAGTAATGTTATACTGTAGAACGAAAAATACCAACTGTAAATTGTAGATAGGTGCCTCATTGTTAAAACTCTAGGATGTGTCTTTATAAATAGTCGAATTCCGCTTAGTTTCGGAGCTACAGGTTGTTGAAAACGTGGGAAAATGAACTTCAGAGCTTGATACTTCCAATACCATAAATACCATTAATAGTAGAACTGCGGGGCCAAGGTACCCCAAACTGCCACACTGTCTCATCCAAAACTTCAGATTTCGAAATTGTGCGATGGCTGCTCAAGGGATTCCTCAAAGGAACTAAGGGATTCACAGAAATTCTCTGAAGTAAAGGTAGGCCGAAATATGCATGGGCGAGCAGACAACTTTCCAGCATGTTATAATAATTAGTTTGTACCAAGTCGATATCTCAAACAGATTTCATTTGCCGATTAATTTGGATAAAATCCATGGTTGTATAACCAACAGGAGTAAGAGCTATTCTCCGAACTAGCATACATTCAACAAACTATTGATTTTTTTTTATCAATGAGAGAGAGAATGTCATTGCTAACCTAGATGGCGATGATTAATCATGTAAACAGTGAAGAATAGGGTACTAGACGACCACAGTGGACAAGTGGTCACAAGTGTCAGGTCATGAGTCACAGTTAGAATTCCGTGTTTGAGTATCGGCTAGGAATCAACTTTGTGCAATTTGAAGGAACAAAATAAAAGCTCAATGGAAGCAACACGAGAAGGTTCTTGGTTACTAAATACAAAGTAACTAACACACAAAGTGTGTAGTTTTTTCTGTTTTTGTTTTTTTAGAAAGGGAAGGGAATATCGTGACAAGGGAATATCACAGACGTATTAATAATTATGAAAAATCAAAGAAATAAGAGACCTTTGAATTCAGTTGGCATAACGTGCACAATGTTCCAAACATTTTTTTTTTTTTTTTAAATCTGATCGTTCTGATGCATTTTGTACGGTTGGATTATGGAAACCGAAAATATTGAAATCTGCTTATTCATCACGAAAAAAAGAAAGTTAAACGAGAATGGTGAAGTGTGGTTGAGTTTTAAGGAGAAAGTTCAAGTATTCTTAAGGGAGATTTGTGTGATTCCAAAATTACAGCCTCTAAATAATTTGAATTTTGTGAACTTTTGGATGAAGCAGTTTGGAATTTTTTGCCCCGCATTTCTACTGTTAATGATATTGGAAATGTCAAAATATAAAGTTCATTATCCCACGCTTTCGGCAGCCTGTAGCTCCGAAACTAAGCGGAATACGACAAATCACAGACATACTTTTGCCTTATTTTGATGGAACTTTCCGTTCCTAGAGTTTCGACAACGAAATTTTGTCCACCTTGTAAATACAGGATGTCCTATTATAATCCCACCACTGAAATATCCCTGCAATGAAAAAAAAAGTTATGTCCGGGTAGGTGTACCGACAGTAGTGGACACCTGATTAGAGGAATTTCAATCATAGCGGCCATCTTGAAAGGGTCAGACATATTGGATTTAGGTAGAGAATTTGCATAGGGATTAGAAACCGCTTGTCTCCCCATTGCCGATTTCAAGTCCAACCTTTGCAACACGTGAGCTGGATCTCTAGTTCACATGGCTGACTCTGAAATAAAGATTTATTTTTAATTAGTCATCGGGTAATTAATAACAAACAAATAGTTGCTGCTAAATTTGCTTCTTCATCCTAAAGTCACGACTAAACACCACCTGGAGCAACAGAATGAAAAACAACTACCATTCGCAAAACCCAAAATTCCAGAGTAATTACCTTCTAAACAAATAAAGAAAATTAACATCACATTTGATTGTCTCGGAACAAGCTAGTCTAAAACGATATGTTACATGACCCTGTTTCCTATGCAAATTCCAATATAGCGGCTTTCAAGATGGCCACCATGATTAAATTCTACTTCCGGTCTAGATAGGTCACTTCCATCATTACTATTTGTTATCAATATCACCATTCAATAGAGCATACCCACCTGCAAATTCTTTTTCTTCTCTAACAGAGGTCTGCTATTCCAGCGGATTGATTAACATGACAGCCATGTCTGTCCTATATGGATGACGAGCGTTGAGTCAACTGCAATCACCATTGTATTGCTACCACAACTAATGAGCACGATATTGACCTTTTCATGTTTATAGGTTTGCTGAACCACATGAAACAACAGAATGACAAACATTCTACAAAATCCGTTTGCAAAATGCCAAATTTCAGTCCTTCTCTTCTAAATAAATAAACACATATGAAACCTGACTTCACATTTTAATTTCTGGGAACGAGCTAACATAAAACGATGTTACATGACCCTGTTCGCTATGTAAATTCTCTACCTAAATCCAATATGGTGACTTTCAAGCTGACCATCATGACTGAAATTCCCCTAATCAGGTGACCCCTGCTGTTGGTACACCTACCCGGACAAAACTTCTGTTTTCCATTGTAAGTTTCTGTAATATTCTAGTGGTGGGATTAAAATGGGATACCTTATCTATTTCGTGTTATACAGAAAAGATGATTACTTACTTTGAGAGATGAATCGTGACATCGAAACAAGAAAGAAAGTTCATATAAACATGAGTCGAATTCTGCTTCGTTTTCGAGATACAATGTTTGCAACTTGGAATCCTAGCAATGGTAAATACAATTAATATTTCGCCATAAATCTGAAACGATACACTAAAATAAAATTTAGCTTTCAGAATATGATTTGCATCATCAATACATTGGATATTAGGAACTAAGAGGTAATGTAGTCCTGTGGACAGTGTTTCCAACCTCGTAGGTCGTTTTTGAATGACACTACGTCAGTTTATTGGATATATGGTATCCTCTAGTGATGGTAAATAATACATGTGAAACACATCACACAGTGTTGCAAACTGTGAATGTTATATCAGTTTCAGAATGAAAAATTGCAACGTTTCTACAAAAGATGGGACAAACTTTCACAGTTTGTAACACTGTATCCTGTGCCTCACATATGGTGCTTACTACCAGTAGAGGATACCAAGAATCCAACAAACTGACATAGTGTCATTTTTAAAAAACGACCTACTAGGTTGGAAACACTGTCTACCGGATGACATCACCTCTTAATTCCTAATATCCACCGTACAAATCACCTTCCGAAAGCTAAATTTTATTTTAGTGCATCGTTTAAGATTTAAGACGAAATATTCATTGTATTTACCATTGCTAGGAGTAGGGTTTGGGCTCCACCCAAGTTGCAAACTTTGTATTTCGAAACCGAATCAAGTGCAAGGCCTATTATGTGGTCACCTGGTGTTAACCAAGTCGAAATGATATTAAGGAAAGATGGGGTAGAAATGTAAAGAAACACAAAGTTCGTTTCAGAAATTTGTGCAAGTTAGTTATCATACCACTATCTTTTCCACCAGCTTTTTCACACTTTCCCGCACTGTACTTTGTATTCTCTTTTCACAATATTGAATAACATGTTTTTTCCTAATACTGTAGAAACATAATGGTTTAACTGTGAAAATTTATTTCTAAACGTGGTTGTGCTAAGGTTCATTGCTGTTATTATTATTTAACTACTTAGTGAGGGTGCTGAGCAGAAATAGAGCTTGTGCCGAAGAGGACGATCCATGCGAGGCTATTCAACGAGGCTACCATCTGCTGGCAAGGCCCATCTGCGCATCTGACGGAAAGACATACTTCAACACGATGGCCATGTTGTGTGCAGCCAAAACAAATCCAGGTAGGAAAACAAATGATTCATATTGACCAAGCAACATTACGAAAAAATCAAAAATTAAAATACAACTTTCATTTTGTCTAACTTTTCTTCTAGCCTATTCTTCCTATTCTTCAATGATTTAAAGCCCTTTTATGCACTTTTAATGCGTTGCACCACTTAAAAACAGACTGCAACGAGTGTTCTTTTATCACTTATGACATGTCGCTTGAGTAGTTGGTTGAAAAAAGAAAGATAAAAAGAAAATTACGGTGGTGGTGTTTCCAGTGCGTTTTGTACGCGAGATAAAGCGAAAGAACAAGGCCTAAGAACGCCTGGCAACGTTACGGAGGAAAAACAAATTTCAAAAATCGTAAACATGACCATTGCTTATCTTTTCGCGTTCTGTAGAACACAAACGGCTGACTTTGAGAACGCGACAGCAGAAAATCGGGCAATATTTTGCATAAACACACTCATTTGCTTCCATTGTTTTACAGAACGCGCTGCTCTTGCTGTTCTCAAATCGCTTGAGAAACGTGTCTACATAAAGAGAACCTTAAAGATATTTATGGATTTGATGTCGAGTTGTGTGTTGTGTCAAAAAAAAAAATACAGCATCTTGTTAATCAAAGTATTCGGCGTCTGAAACCACACACTGTTTCTATCGCTCAGCCAACAATTAGAAACCGTGGCGAAAGAAGACTTGAGTCTGCGATGCGAGGAAATAATCAACTGGATGTTGCACCGCCAAGAAAGGTCTTCGCTGCCAAGAACTGATCAAGATGCCGCAAGAGGTGGTAGTCAGTGCGACAGATGAGGAAGGGTTTTATACTGCAACTCATGGAGAGCCTGCATTGTTCTTTGTGCGACGTGTGGGAGAGAATTGCCATGCAACATCCGGTCACTATATCTGTTAACCATTGCTGGATACTTGCGGACAAGTTTGCGGTGCATTTCATGGAATTCGGCACAGCAATGATCTGCAGTGATGGTTTAACCTCTCCTGAGAAAGACATGAGGGATCACTCCCACCATAGACACCACCGTACTAGGGATGTCAACCGGCTCGGCTCGAGCCGAGCCGAAGTGAGCTCGGCTCAATATGAGTGAGCCACGGCTCGGCTCGGTGTGAGCCGCGGCTCGGTTCGACTCAGCTCGGTTCGGCTCGCTGTGAGCCTCGGCTCGGTTCGGCTCACGGTGAGCCTCGGCTTGGTTCGGCTCGGCTCGCTGTGAGTCGCGGCTCGGCTCGGTTCGGCTCGCTGTGAGCCTCGGCTCGGTTCAGCTCGGCTCACGGTGAGCCGACGCTCGGTTCGGCTCGGCTCGCTGTGAGCCGCGGCTCGGTTCGGCTCAGCTCAGTGCGAGCCACACTCAGGACGGCTCGAGCCGATCGAGCCATGAGTCGAGCTGAGCCGAACCGTTGACATCCCTACACCGCACCAGCAACACCTTCCGTCGGATGAGATGTGGTTTAGGATATCTTTCTGGACATTTATCACGATCTAACCATTCTCCTGGCCGTTTAGGATTGTCATACCAAATCCATTTTTCATCTGACATTAAAATCAGGTTCAAGAAACCCTCCCGCTTATTCCTTACACTCACTCAAAGAACTGCACATCCCCAAACGGCGAATCTTATTGGCCGGTATCAACTCATGTGGCTCCCATGAGTCCAACTTTTCACCTTAGCAATCGCACGCAACCGCCGACTGACAGTGGGGTAGTGTATGCCTAGGTCGTCTGCGATAGCACCTGCTCAACAACATACTGCCTCCTGACTCTTTGGGTAATCCAGCCTGTTTGCTGGACGTATACGGAGTTTGTGACGTTAAACCTGTCATCTCAGTTGTTCCCTATGTTATGTTGCTGAGGTGCGTTTTCCATCAGGTGTCAAAGTGGTCATTTTATTCGCACCAACCCCCATAATTACACAAATTTTAAAGAAAAGTGCTAATGAAATGTGTTTAGTTTTATTTGACTGTAATGTAGAACATAATTTCCACGGAAAGTTTTAAGCACACACATTTTATGTTGAGCGATGTTTACGTTATTATACTGTACTTTTTAATGCAAGAAGCATAAAACTTCATCATTTATGCAATGAATCGACTGTACTAAAACATGACTAAACTAAAACTAAAACATGTACTAAAACATATACTAGTTGTGTGAAGTAAGAGATCTGCGTTGTCTTGATATTCGGGGGTTCATTAATGGCGCCAAGTTCCCTGTGTATCAACTATACATTGCCATCCTTTGCCACCTCTTCTGGTATTCAAAATTTAGATATTCCATGAAGAGTGATCATAACAATTAGAGATGGGTCGATACTAAAATTTCTCGATACTCAATACCGATACTTATTTCAGACCTCCGATACTCGATACTCAATATTTTCCTCAACAGTGTTCTACAACATAAATGATAATTACAATAATTAAAAGAATTAAAAGTATAAATCAAATATACATATATATTTTTTCTATCCTTAGCTCTGACTTCATTAACTTATTATATTTTAAATATTTGTTAATTTTACGCATTGTTGGCATACATGATAGTAGAGGGCGCGTTTCTAAATTTTGACCCAATACTGTTAACATTTCGTTCATCTTTAATAAATGAATAATAATAAAAGGAACAATATCACCATATTAACCTGCGCAAACATTGAATGACTGAAAGGAATGTTGTAGATTTTAGTTAAGAGATACGATAATTTTCATTCTATTGGGATCGAGTCCTTCTTTTACAATCTTTCTTCTCTTGAGTGCATATTATTCCTGTTGTGGTGCATCGAGCTCTATGTAACTATATTGGAGTGATCGACTAGTTTAGAAAGATAGACACCAAAGCAAACATTTAAACAGGATCATCCACTTCCAGTTTAATCCAATCAGACATGGGCAGTATCGCGATGCAAAAAAGAAAAATGTATCTTGGCAAATACTCGGTACTGTGGGGAAAAAAGTATCTATCGAAGTACTCGATATTTTAGGCGGTATCAAGTATCGGAATAAGTGATACTTTGTACGTGACTTCCTGAGTAAGTCAGTCCAGTCGTTGAGAGAAGGATCCAAGGAAAGGAACACATTCACATCTAGATGACAGTCGTGAATGTTGTGAATTGTTTTATGTGCTGGCAACATCGATAGAAATGACGCCACATTTCTCGGCAGCCTAAAAAATTTTACATGCAGCGCTTTTGTACCACTGTTCATTTTAGATTTGCGTTCGTTAAGAAAACCACGTCCAGTATCGATGAAGTATCAAGATACTTTTGAGGAGTATTGGTATTAGTTTTGAAGTAAAATATCGGCTTCTAGATACTTGTTTTCTTGGAGTAACATAGCGTTATCGCATATAGATTCAGAAGCTCTAAAAAAAATTCTCAGTTTCAACAGGTCGTTATGTTCAACCATCATCTCTCACTTCTCAAGATAATTGGAACACAGCAACAAATTCCTTTGAAGTAGTCTTATTTTGAAAACTAAATAAGCTTTCACTCAATGTAAACCATAGTGTTCTACTACAAGATTATTTTCAGAAAAAGATCGCGCTGCTGGCAAAAGATATAAAAGTATCGAGTTCATTATAAGTTATCGGTCGATAACGATACCTTGCAAGTATAGATGGTATCAAAAGTATCGAGAGCCCATATCTAATAACAATGAACTCTTTAAATCAAACATCACTTATCTTACGTTGCAATACATCACAAACTCTTCAATATCATATTACAGTTTTAATATCCTGTTAATAGAGGGAACTGCATTATCTTCCCTCGAATGATAATGTATGGGAGCGCTCGCTTCGAATAGTGCAAAATTTCTACAAATATAAAGTAGAATTCTAAGGAAAGAAACAACCTTTTAAACTACTGTTTAAGTTCCGAATCGAAAGGAATAAAATGTTTGAGTAAAGAAAACTTGGAGATGTAATCAAAGATTGTAGTGAGCTAAATATCAAAAGAGTGCATCCAAATTAATCACAAAAAATACCAAAATTTAATAAAAAAAACAACAACATTTGAAGTGTAATTTATAAGAGAAATAATAGTCCTTTAAGGACCCACACACCTTGCGACTTGTAGCCAAAGTGCTATCAGTACGTCAAACAGAAAGCAAGCATAGCCTATTCAACTTATAAACATGCAAGTGACGTTGCCACGACTATTCCTGTTTCATGCACTATGCCGTCCTGCAAGATCAAGCTGTGTGGAACCCTTAAGTGAAAAACTTAGGAAAGAAAAAAGAAAAGAAGATGGTATCGTTTGATTCGTTTTAAAATGAATAAAGTCTTCCCGTTAACGTTATTGTAAGTGTACAATTTTTAAAGAACACAAATTGTTATTTTCTACGAACAAAAAATGATTTTCACAGGTATTTTGTTTTATTTCCTAGAAATATATCAATGGATTATATTGTCTTGATGAGTTTCCTTTACTTTCACTGGTCAGAAAATCCAACTCAACTGCAACAAAATTTAAGATGCCAGAAAGTGATTGAAAAACAAAAGAGAGAGAGGGAAAACTCTTTCGGCTTTAAAGGGTTCCAGTCCTTGGAGTCGTTTGAGTAAGAAATAGAAGAAGAAAAAGCAGAAAGAATTTGTATCAAATCCTTTGGTACAAAATCCTAGATTCCACTCGCTTTCTTCTTCTTTTCTCTCCCACTCACTGTCCCCCTAGGAAGTAACGAGATTTGGTCCAGAGCGGAGGTTGGCTACAATCCGAGAGAAATCAAGCGAGATTACTTTCTTGTCGACCGGAAAATTAGTGTCCTCAACGGGAATTGGTCGTCATGCAGAGAGACATCTCGCACTCTTCTAGTCAGCTCATAGCAATGTCTACTGAGTAGTCTGTATAGAAGTCACTGGGCAACAGGTTAATTGTCTCATGTGTCTTATATCTACAAAATGAGATTACAGTGTTTGAACCCAACAATTTACAAATCCAAGTAATTTTGTGAGAACTGCTATAATAGTATTTACACCATTTCAAATTGAATGGTATTTATGGTATCTCTGACTTAAGCTGGGATGGGGCACGTAGAGGATGCGGAAAGTATAGGCCAGGTACTAATTTGAATTTGAATTTTTATTTATGGCCTTTAGGCATCTAAGGTTCAGGCCGGGATAGGGGAGGGTAAAGGATTCGGGAAGGCGTCGGCCGGGGCCTATGTTGAAGGTGCTATTCTGGCATTTTCCTGGTGTGACTGAGAAAAAAACTGGGAAAACCTCAATCAGGACATTTGGCCGCTGGGATTGAACTCACGAGTGCTGCACCAACTGCTGAAGGTACCATCCCGGCATTTGCCTGGTGAAACTGAGATAAACCCTGGAAAACCTCAGTCAGGATGGTCGACCGTGGGGTTCGAATCCACGTATTTACCCATTGTAAATCCAAAGTTCACAACGTTACTGCCTGAACCACGAAGTGATGATGAAAATTATATACACTAAAACCTACTTTAACCGAACTTGATGGGACCTAGCTATGCCGGGTAAACAATATTTCGGATAAACCAGATTTATTTTTATTTTGTGTGTGTGTTATAAGCTCCTGCAAATACAGGAATACAGGAACATTTTTTTTATTTTACAAAAGACAAAATTTACTTTAATAAGTAGAGTACAAATGCACTGCATAGAGATAATGAGATGCGCTCACTTGTATACGATGAACAGGTGTTTTGAAACTGACCATATTTTTTTTTTCGAAAATCGTATCGGATAAACCGGAGTTCCGATTAAACCGAAGTTCCGGATAAACCAGGTTAGAGTGTATACAAATTCGAATTGTTATTTAGCTAAATTGGAGATCGCTTTTCTTGACATTTTCATCATCACCACCATAATTACCAGGGCACGGATTTTGATGATCTAACAATTGCTAATGTTAGTCCTTCAAAATTACAAAAAAAAAAAAAAAAAATCTTTAAAATAATCATAAATGTCCCCAGAATTTGAGGAAATGACCTAAAAATGCTGACAAAACAGATATAACATTATGCATTAATAGTTTTATAAATAATCAATAAAAATCTTACCTTCAACCAACAGCTCTGCTCACCATTGCAATAAATAACAATGCACAATATGCACAGATGCTAAGACGTTACGTAACTCCTTGCAAGGAGACCGTCAATAATATCATATCAAAATCTACCCTGAAACTTTGCTAGGAGAATATACTTCTACAGAAAGGCAATATACAAAAAAGATATAGGTGTTTATATTAACTGCAAGGTACCGAGGAAGGGGTTGGAATATTGGTCGAAGTGTACAAAAAGTGTAAAGCCTAAATCCCATGAGCTTGGATCGAACCGAAGACCCCAACCGCCAGAGGTGAGGGTTCTACTGAGCCACCGCGGCCCCAGGAAAATAAATTAAGATGCAAATCATACTAAGACGTCTGTTACTCTTTATAATCTCGATTTAAACTAACAAAATGAGTGTAAATTAAGTTATTGAAATAGGAATATAAAAAAAAGTAGTAGGGGTAAGTTGGACAGAAAGGGGAGGTGTACATTTTCTTGATCGTTTTGGGTATAACAAACAACTAAGAAGAATGCTTTTCGGCTTCATTTAAACTTTCGTCCTGCTACTACACAGGAATATATATTTAAATATTTCATCACTGTTTCATTTCTCCTGGAAATTGCATTTT